>OZ012661.1:18817808-18975531 GCA_963942545.1 Oxycera nigricornis
AAAACGCGTTTTACCTCGCCCACGAGCGAATTTTGATCAACCACAAGTGAAATTTCAGTTTGAGCGGGATCCCAATCGAGCGGGAGTTCGTAATCCCTTTAAAGGAGGACGTGACCTCGGGTCTTCTTCTCGAGATCCAACCCATGAAATACGACACTCGACAGTAGGACAGTGTGACCCTATCCAAAATTTTGTTAACCCCTACGAAATGGGTACGGGAAACGAACATGTTCGAGAGGTCGAAGTCGGCAAACCGTCTCGAACATTAGTAACAGCCGATGTTCACAATTACAAAAACTGAACCTTAAATTATCCGTATCATTTTGTTCGGAGTTCAAAGAACCGGCAATACGAATCAAACTTCACCCTTCGAACAAACACTACCTCACCTTGCTGATCGATACAGGTGCGGATATTAGTCTTCTGAAAAGCAAAATTATAGAAAATATAAGTTTAACTAACCACGTTACATGTAGTGAAGAATCTACACGTTGCACAATCTCCACAATAGCAGGAGGTTCCGTGCGAACATCTGGTAAAATTGAAGGAACATTAGAATTTCAATCTCCAGATAAATTAATCACTTTGAGACATCCGTTTCACATACTTTCGGGAAATGTAAACTTGACCTATGACGGCATTATCGGGAATGACTTTCTAACAAAAAATAGGTGCAGGATAAATTATTGCGACTCGCAATTAGAATTAAAGCTAGTAAACTTCGAAAATGGTGCATTACAATCAAACAAGGTCGAACGTTTAGGTAAAAGTCCCAAACGGACAGGAAATGGAGATGGTCAGAGCGAAGATAAACTTTGCCAGAAAACTGGAGTTGATACACGAAGAGATTACAAGGGTCTGATGAAAGGAACAGATGGTAATAAAAATCGTGATCAGTATATCCCAAATAAGGTGTTAATACCTGGAACCCCTGCTCACGAACAAAGTATCGTCACTTTGAAACCTCGCAGCAAGCAATTGATTGCGATCCCTTTTACAAATTTCAAAGACGTGGTAGTACATAAAAAACAAATTAGCCCAGGCATTTATCTAGCTGAATCATTAGCACGGCGAAAAAATGAAGAAATTAACGTGTTGGTAATGAACACTCTGGAAGAACCAAAGGAAGTAAATCTCGAGGACATAAACCTGGAGTGGAGCGAACTTAACAAATTCGACATAATTCAACCTGGACAATTCACTAGCCATATTAAACGTAGACTAGCAAAATTGGAGTCTAAACTCGACTTAAGTCATTGCAATCGCGAAGAAAATAAAAGTATACGGCAAATTTGTAGAGAGTACAATGATGTCTTCTATTTAGAAGGAGATCGTCTTACATCAACCAACGCTATAGAGCATAGAATAATAACAGAACAGTACAAACAGCCAATATTTGTGAAGCCATACCGACTACCGGAGAGCCAAAAGAAGGAAATTCATAAGCAAGTGAACGAAATGCTTGAAGACAAAATAATACGTCCTAGTTTCAGTCCTTGGAATTCTCCCCTTCTACAGGTTCCAAAGAAGACGGATCCAACCGGTGACAAAAAATGGAGAGTAGTAGTAGATTTTCGGAAACTGAATGAAATTACAGTCGGAGATGCATACCCATTGCCTAATATTACAGATATATTAGACCAATTGGGCAAAGCTAAATATTTTAGTACACTTGATCTAGCTAAAGGATTTCACCAGATTCAAGTAGAGGAAATAGATAAGGAAAAAACCGCCTTTAGCACACCATTTGGACATTACGAATATAATCGAATGCCATTTGGTTTAAAAAATGCACCCGCAACGTTTCAACGTCTGATGAACAATGTTCTAATGGGTTTACAGGGGCTTGAATGTTTTGTATATGTTGATGACATAGTGATATATGGATACGATCTAGCCGACCACAATGCGAAGTTAACTAAGATCCTTAACAGGTTGAGGCAACATAATCTTAAACTCCAAACTGAAAAGTGCCACTTTGTAAAACGAGAATTAGTTTACTTGGGGCATATTATCAATCAAACGGGAATCAGACCCGACCCAGCTAAAACTAAATCTGTAAAAACATACCCAGTGCCAAAAAAGGCAAAAGATATTAAATGCTTCCTGGGTTTAGTAGGTTATTATCGCAGATTTATTCCTGATTTCGCAGAAACAGCTAAGCCTTTAACCAATCTGTTAAAAAAGGATGTAGAGTTCAAGTGGGATGCTTTCTGTGATGAAGCATTTATCACCTTAAAAAACAAGATCATAAATCCTCCGATTTTAGCTTATCCAAATTTTAATGAAGAATTCGTAGTTACGACTGATGCAAGTGACGTTGCGTTAGGCGCAATACTCTCACAAGGTACTATAGGACAAGACAAGCCTATTTGTTTCGCAAGTCGAACACTAAACGATGCTGAAACACGTTATAACACAACAGAGAAAGAGCTACTAGCGATTGTTTTCGCCATAAAACAATTTCGCCCATATATATATGGAAAAAAATTCACCATATGCACAGACCACAGACCATTGCAATGGCTCGTAAACCTCAAGGATCCTACGTCGAGATTAGCGCGATGGAGAATCCTCCTGGACGAATACGAATACAAAATCGTTTATAAGTCAGGTAAACGTAACACTAATGCAGACGCTCTAAGTCGTATCAGTTTTGATTGCAGTAACATTGAACTGCAAAATGAAACCAAGGTTTTAGTCACTACACGTAACCAGAAAAGGAATATGGAACAAGAGAAATCTGAACCAAAAGATTATCTGCAACAACAGGAAAACGTCAAAAATAAATGGAGCCTAAATCTGCAGGAAAAAAACGAATCAATATATTCCGGTGGAAAAGAATTACTCAAAGTTATTATATTACCACTGCTAGAATCTGTAGAGGAAACTATACTCGGTAAACGGATACCCGACTTTAAAAAACCAGAAGTAGGGCAAATGATAGCCGAATCTCAAAGGGACGCCAGTTTACTCTATATTGTAACTTTGCCGATACCACTCAGAAGCTTAAAGGACCAAAAGACAGTAAAGTCATGTTTAGAAAATGTACGTGGCATTTGTACTAAAGGTAAAATGAACTCGGTGGGTTTCTCGTTACCGAACTTTGACAATAAAACAAAAAACGAATTTAAAGCTTTAATGGAGGAAGTCTTCATTAACCAAGGTATAAATATATATTTATACATAGACAGTAGAACCTTCTTGAACGATCCTGACGACATCAATAAAGCAATATTTGAATATCACGACTCCCCTTTTGGAGGCCATCAAGGTGTATCACGAACCTTGAAAAGAATCAAAGCGAGATATTATTGGCCTACAATGACGCAAGACATCAAAACCTACATCCGTAAGTGTGCATCTTGCCAATTGAACAAGAACGGAAAACTTCCCCCGGTACCAATGAAAATAACAACAACTAGTAGCAAACCATTTGAGCGTATCGCTCTAGACATAGTCGGACCATTCCCAACCAGTTACAACGACCGAAAATACATACTAACGTTTCAGGATGACCTGACCAAATTTTCAGAAGCATACGCGTTACCCAACGCTGAAGCACCATCAATAGCAAGAACTTTCGTAGAAAACATTATCTGCCGACATGGTATGCCTCTTTCTTTACTAACCGATCAAGGCGCGAATTTCTTGGGTAAAGTATTTACGGAAGTATGTAAACTACTAAAAATAAAGAAACTTAATACTACCCCGTATCACCCTCAAACTAACGGAGCTTTAGAGCGCAGCCATAAAACGCTAGCGGAGTATCTTCGTCATTATGTAAATAATGACCCTCTCACATGGGACACATGGATCCCTTATGCTATGTTCGTATATAACACTACACCGCATAGTAGTACTGGTCTCACACCATACGAAGTGTTATACGGTTTCCCAGCTAGTGTTCCTAGTATCCTCGAGCAAAAGCCGAAAATTTCTTATAATTATGATGACTACGTAAATGAACTACGGGTGCGTTTACAGTATGGCTATCAGACGGCTAACGACAGATTGAACAGAAAAAAGGAGGTCTCCAAAAGATATTACGATAAAGCAGCAGTTCCAAAGCAATTTAATGTAGGAGATAAGGTTCTAATCAAAAACCAAACTAGAAATAATAAACTCTGCTCTCTTTGGAAAGGCCCTTATGAGATAATAAAAGTACTATCTAGTGAGAATACCGTGGTTAAAATTGGCAACAAATTAAAAGTTTTACACAACAACAACCTCAAAATTTTTCATGAATAAAGCACTGCTAATGGCACTGCAAAATTCTGTTATACAGTACTCAGCCCATTTTAAAACTAATTTTCAGGTGATGGATCTATTGTTGACTTTCCTTGGACTTGTAACCTGCATACTTGGGTCGTCTAAATTTACTTCCATTCCCAAAGGCCCGGGCATTTATTTCGAGGAGATTGGGAAAGCGGAACTATACTCCAGCGAATGGAAACTTGTGGTTTATTATGACCTTGGAAATTTAAAGATAGCGCTCCAACACGCCGAACACTATGTTATCGAAATCAATAAGTTGTGTAATCAATTGAACAGTAGTAGTAATCTGAAAATAATATGTAATGGCACAGTTGCAGAAATGAATCACCTATTAGGCGATACTATGAATAAGTACGATCTACTAATGAATGGCAACCGTCGAAGTAAACGTGGGTTGATAAATGCCATAGGTACTGTAAGTAAATCTCTTTTTGGTACTTTGAATGAAGACGACGCAGTCTTCTACGATAGACAGATAGAAAAGTTAAGGTTGAGTGAAAACCACCTACTAGCACTGGTTAGAAACCAGACCGTTATCTTGGAAACGACGGCAAATATATTTAATAGGTCAGAAGAGACTATTGAAAATCAGTTCTCCACAATTAGCGCTAAGTTAGAAACTCTTGGTCAAATAGTAAATAAGGTCTCTAACGCAACTCGTGATCAAAATTCACTCGTGGAAATCGAATTACTTACCTCCCTGGTCACATTAATCATAATTAGATACGAAAACACCCTCAACGATATTTTAGGCATGCTTACTGATGCAAAGCATGGTAAACCCCATCCGAGCGTAGTAACACCTGAGCAGTTAAGAAAGGTGCTTGTCACGATCAAACAGGAAACTCCTGATGGCATGAAACTTCCCCTCATAATAAACAGAGATGATGTTCTCAAGCTTTACCAAATAATGACTACAAGCGCTATGGTCCAAAAGCAAAAGGTAATATACGAACTAAAAATTCCTCTAACATCCAATGGAAATTTCAACCTTTATAAGGTCATCCCATTACCGACCCAGTTCCACAGTAACTTAGTATTTATACAACCAAATCACGAATATCTGTTAGTAGAGGACGATAAGCAATACTATTACAGCCTGAGCTCAGAGGAACTAACAATTTGCAGGAATTTAGATCACCATTTTCTGTGCCCGATGACACACCCACTATATAACGTAAATTCTAACTCCCCACAATGCGAAATTCAATTGTTACGCGATAGTGACGCATTCCCCGGAGAATGCGAAATCAGGCAAACCAACCTCTCAACGATTTGGATTCAATTAACGCAACCTAATAAGTGGTTATTCTCGTCGCTCAAGGATTATAGGGTAGACGAAATTTGTCCGAACACTACTATAACGCATAGACTTCAAGGAACAATGATAATAGAAATTTTCGCAAAATGTTACCTTAAGACACCGGACCTGACTATCCGAGCCTATAACGACAAGACAACCGCAATATATAATTCATATATACCACCTCTAAATATCTCCGCAACTCTGGTTAACATGTCGCAACCAATCCCAAACTTCTCTAGCAAAATAGGTTTTGTAAAGTTCTCTAGCAAAGAAGGGTTAGCAAGAGTCTCTGAAAATATAAAAAACATTAAAAATGAGGAATCAAGAGAACTAATGCCTTTAAATGTGCACGATACTCATCATTACATTGCCATTTATGCAATACTGCTCCCTATATTAGCGGTATTCTTTTACGCAAAATGTAAAGACCGAAAGCCCCCATCATCGAATTCAAATTCTGGACCTTTGGTAGAAAATACCTCACGGAATACGAACGACTCAACGGATACTGACACGCCAGTATTCGTACTAAGTTGTAAATAACGCAGCTAAATAACATAACATATACTAGTTCTCAGTAAAACAACGCAATATCTATCTACACGAAAGGGAAATGAAAGTGGGAAAACTTGAAATAATTATGAAAAAAAAAATATACTAAATACACTATACTTTGTAACAATATATGTATGTATTCCTTTAATATTAAAAAAAAAATAGAAAAAAAAATTCATTTTATAAAAATATTTTTAAGTATCTTTATACCAATAATGATCGAAAATTTTTACTTATTAGACTATTTTATGTAAGAAAGGGAAAATAAAAGAAATGTAAAACAGTAAAGATTATATCTAGTTTACACATACGCATATGAATAGAATAAGAAAGGGTAAACAAAATGAATGTAACAGCTAACATATGTAAACCGACTCGTTTTTCTTTCAACCTGGACCGCACATCGGTAAACTTTTTACAGTAAATTCCAAACCGTTTCTGAGCAAGCATTTTTTAAGGGGGATGGGATGTTGTGACCCCGCAACTGCACGCGCTGCACCCAATTTCTATGAAGTGCAAAAAGCACTTCAACGCACAAATAAACATGTACATTACATGTTTACGGACATTGAACCGCCATGCACTACGAGAAATGCATACCTCATAATAGCCAAAGGTTATTGAGAGAAATTGCTGATCGATACATCGATCAAAGAAAAAGTACTTGCGTGTGCGATAAGTTGGAAAAGTGTACCGAAGAAAACGGCTAGGTTGAGAGGCGAACGTCAGTCGGAGGGAAACAGTCTATAATAAAACATCTAAATTAATCTAATTAGCGTTTAATATATTTTTTGCGAATACCCAGACACTCTTCCGCCAATACACGGCAAAGCACGGTGTCTTGGAGTCACAACAAAGTGAGCGAAAATAAAAGCTCGTTAAGTTATGCCAGAACTTTTTTTTTGGTGTGTGTGGAGGTCGTAACTGAAACCTTTGCGGCTTTCAGGCAGTCGAGAAAGAAGAAATGAACTAATTTTTTTGCGATTGCGACGTTTTATTTGAACGCTGGAGCTAATGAATGTTTTCCGAACACTTAAGGAATCTTAAGTTATTTTATTGGGAAGAATTTGGGTTTGGATGGTTCATACTAAACTAGAGATGAGGAGGCGGTGGATTTCAGAGGACAGTAAAATGAGTTAGTTGGGTACAGCAGGCTATGCTGTAAAATACAGTTCCGTTTATTCCAAAGTGACGAAGAACAAAGCAACATTTTATGAGTCAAAAAAATGTCTTGCATGTTTTGGGTGAAAAAAGAGTCTGGTTCCTTCAACAAAACAAAACGGGAAATCTTTTGCTACGCATTCAATTTGCCACGGTTCCAATCTTCCACTTCTTTTTGATGTTTCACAAAAATAGATTCGTTACTTTTCGTACACGCAACCCTTTGCGTGCAATTTCGATGCCTTTCCATTCTTTCGGTCCTTCATGGAAAGTTATGAGATTCCTTCCATGTCAAGAAAAAGGCATCAATTTTATCAAACATGAATTCCAAAATGTTTCAAATTTTTTGTCATTTCCATAAATGGTTCTTGTGCTTGGCATCATGACTTGAACATTCCATGAGGGCTTTCGTTGTCCTTTTTGTTGCTACGGGAAAAATATTTGGTGATGTCTTTAATATGAGAAAAATTCGCCTGGCTGTCATGGAAATGTGCTAGAAGTTGATATAAGCGAAATAATTAACTATTGGACGTTTTTGTCTTAAATCTATCATTCGATTCGTCCGTCCAATATCAACCTGGCCTATCTTGATGGGGATTTTGTTGAGCTACCCGGGCTCATTTCGAGCCTTAATGATGGTAGCAAAAGTGACGTCGAGTGATAGTCTAGACCTGGACTACTAGGAATGTTTGATCCCTTCCATCAATTTTTGCTTCTGATAAATTCTTAGAGATTATTGAATGGGGGATGAAGAGGCAATCGCCTGGATATTTGTTGCACTAGTGTACGTTAAAAGCTGCGATAGATGGTATTTAAAAGGCGATCCACCTAA
Organism: Oxycera nigricornis; assembly: GCA_963942545.1. NCBI lineage: Eukaryota > Metazoa > Arthropoda > Insecta > Diptera > Stratiomyidae > Oxycera > Oxycera nigricornis. Next base: position 18,825,941 of record OZ012661.1, read on the forward strand.
AGAGGATTAGTTGCTGGTGGATGTGACGAGAAATAGATGAAGATTGATTGGATGTATCCATCCAGGGTGTCCGAATGAATATTTCCGAATGGCAAGCGGGGTAGTTTTTATTTTTGGGATGGGCGAATGGAATGATGTGATGGATTAGAGAAAACCTGACAGATTGCTTATCGGCTGAATAAGGGTAAATTGGAAATGTTGCTAACGAGATGTTCGAGCGTTTAGGAATTAGCTTGAAGTTATCGGGGAAGGATATTTTGGATTGAGTTCAGCACACCGTTAGAGTATTATCGCCAGCCTGTGTCAATGATTGTTGGCTGAACATTGGACAAAATAGCAATTTTAAGAGCTCATTACGAGCTTTAGTAGTGCCTCAAAGAACCTAACTCAACCCTAGGTAACTGACCCTTTTTAGCCGAACTTTATTACTTACCTTCGTGGATTCGACTATGCAATGAAAATGGCATTCTTACCGAGTGAAGCAAAGAGTGTGGTCTAAATATTAATCCGCAGAAGACGGAATTTATGCTTTTGACAAGAAGGTACAAAATTCCACAATTTGTCCCACCTAAACTTGATGAGATAAGTCTCAACCCATCTCATCAGGTCAAATATTTAGGTCTAATTCTGGACTTTAAACTCGCATGGAAAGGGAACATAGCAGAAAGCGGTATGCGCAATCTACTGCTGCAAAAGAGCTTTTGGGAAAAGGTGGGGATTGAAATTTAAAATTGTATCATATCTCAATACAGGGATAGTGAAACCAATCCTTCTGTATGGCGCAGTTATTTGGTGGCAAATCATCAAAAGTAAACCTGATGAAAAGCGTGAGGAGAATTGCAGCTATTGCAACCACCGGGGCTCTACGGACTACGCCGACGAATGCATTATTTATGCTATTAAAGTGGCTTTCGACAGAGCTACTCACAAGACAGCAGGCCAAGTGCTCTGCGGTTCGGTTGAAAGCTCTACGACTCTGGTATGAGGGGAAGATTGGTCACTTGACAATACTACGGAAGGATGGACCAACGCCAGGGAAAGTGGACCTTGCTTCTCTAATTCCCTGTTTTTACCATGGTTTTAGGTCGGTCATCCCGAGTAGGGAGGTCGTTCCGATTTACAAGGCAGTAGACTGGCAGAGTAATCAGAAAATTTCCAAAAGAACTTTAAATATTTTTTCTGATAGTTAAGCTGCTTTCTAATCACTATTCAGTGTGCATACTTCATCTAAAATTGCAATGGAACGCCGCTCACAGCTGAACGTGATGTCGCTTCACTGTGAAGTAATTTTTTGCTGGGTACCGGGGCATAGTTGTGCACCGGGAAACTGCGAAGCAGATGCCCTAGCGAAAGCTGGCACCGAGCTTCAGGAATATACACTTGACCCCGAAGTCGCCAACCTCTAGCTTCCATAAAGCTAGGATTTAAGCAGTACTACGTGGAGGCTACAAAGAGGACCTGGCTGCTCGAAGAAATCTGTAACACAACGAGGCAAACTTGGACTTGAACGCACCAAGCAACCTTAGTTCCGTCGTTTCCGTACTGACGGGAAACTGTCTGATCGGCAGACACGCAGAAAGATTGGGTGTCCCTTTCAATGATTTCTGCCGAAGTTGAAGATCAAAGGATGAGGAAGAAACAATTATCATGTCCAGGAAGCGCATGCAAACCTTGGGCTCGCCCTTCCTGGGCAACCTCACGGAGGTACATAGCTGATATTAGCTGCATTGCCGGCTTTGTACGAGAATCTGGATGGTTCACGCTATCCCGCAGGTTCTAGCACCGCTTTAATCTTCTGTGGTTCCATAATGAGCCTATCGTAGCCTTAGTCAGCCACCTTTGGATAAAAGGGGCCGCCACTACAACCAACCAACCAACCATCAACATTTGACAAAATCTACAATAAATGCAAGAACGGAAAAGTTTACAATGGTCGAGCTTTACAATCTAACAACAGGATAGATAAGTAAACACATACGACCAAATTTTCCTCCTGCAGTTGCAAAACTTGCCGTTGGCCATTGCGTTTTTTTGGTATATCAAATACTGCTACAAATGCTATAATAGTGAATTAGCAACCGTTGTCACGACGTAATTATTTAAAATAATTGCACAATATGTTAGTAGAGCCACATATGAGACACTAAAATACTAAAAATATTTGAAGTAGTTTTAAAATAACACACTTTAACAAACCATTTTCTTTAACATTAACATTGGTTTAAAGTGTACAGAACTATATAAAAATATATTAATTTTGATAATGAAATAACATAAAATTAACATATCAAATTTTATATGAAATGCTATATCACTTTACGTCTGAAAAGTAATATGAAATAGTCCATGAAATGATGGCCAATTCATTTTAGTGTTTTTATTGCCGGAATCATGGCAAATGTTGAAAAATGACTTGTAAGTATCGTGCGACTAACTTTTCCACTCCGTCCATGTGAGGGAAACCCTTATTTTGCAAATTGCATTTATTCATTCGTTTATTCTGTGTGTAATATTACACAGCTAATGCTAAGGTGCCTTCGACAGATGGGACGGCTAATTTTTTACTCATTATCAAACTGTTCTTTAACTGTAAGGTAAGACGTGGTGACGATTTGTTAACTATTTGCTTGAGTGTCCGAACATATATAATCGGGTCACCATAAGAGTGACAATTAATTTTTGGTTTTGTAGGTCACCCACGTCACAAATTGCAGGGTCGTGTAAACCCTATTTGTATATATATACTTAGGGCATGCATGGAACTTGTTTTTTACTATCGTTTTTGTACATAATTGATTATATATTAAACGAAGGACTTTGTACATAATTAGCTTGTAATAAATTTGTATAAAGGAAGGAATGATCGACACATAACAATAAAATCAATTTCAAAGTCATTCTTGCCACACTCGGCAGATAGTTTCATTTTTGATTTCGTTTGCCCTAATTTACAAATGAAAAATATCAGCATTTTCCGTGCTATTCAGATTAGCGTAAAAACGTTGTCAACCGGTAAGACTTGCTTCCTTATATAGAAAAGAAAATTTAGATCAACGACAATCATTATGTTTGATTATAAACTTTTCCGATAATTGATACAGCTTACAAAATCTTATCTCAACCTAAAGCTGTGTTTGTTATTATTCTGTGTTATTGGGAGTCCTTTCAATGTTGTTCTTCTATTTTTAAAGTTTTTGAACCGTATACATGTTATTGCCGCTTTTAATTCTGCTTCTAACCAATTAGCTCTGTTCGAATTTTCCTTTTGTTTATATGTCAACGGCATTGCTGGAACCTAATACCAATAACTAAAAAAATATATGAAGGAGTTGATATGGCATCCTCTTTTTTGTTCCAGATTATCTTTGGTTTTAATTGATCTGATCTGAATATCTTCCATAATTTTCACAGTTCCACTGCAGATTTTATCTGCATTTGATGCTATGCTTGTTGAATTTTCTTTGCAATTTCGTTTTCAGATCTTAACGAACGTCTAAATTAAGTAAAGGATTTTCTTCTTCTTCTTTCGTTAGAAGTTGATTTTATTAAGGAAAGTGTATTTCACTGGCCATCAAAATCACTTGTTTTTTCCGAGTATTTCCGAAAGGAAAACAATCTTGTTTAAGTTTGCTGTAAATTTCGGATTCTTTTGGCGATTCTGCTGGTTTTTTAAAAATTACATTGAACTATTCCTCCATTGTCATTTATTTTTGATTTTCAACTATAATGAATTCTTAGTCGTGCGAAGTTTATAATAGTTCATTACTGTTGTTTTTGGTAAAGTCTTTTTAATGATTGTGTGTCTAGTTCCAAAGCTAAGCTAAAGGTTGAAGTCGTATTGCATTCAAAATATATTCGAGGTATACCATGTTATGTCTCTTGGAATTACCTTGTCATTAATTGGTACTTATGTTTTATTCATGAAATTTATGGTTTCACATCAATGAAGCTCTTTCATTTACGTCCATAAAGAATCCACATCCATTAGAAAACTATTGCACTACTGTGTAAACTATTCTAAATCAGAATTCGATAATGCCTCGAATTCCTTTACATATATTTTCTGCTACTATTTCAATACTGAAACATTATCTCGTTTGTCTGTATGCATCGTAACAATTCAATATTATTGAAAATAAATAATTAAACTTTTGATAAATTTAACATTTCCCACCGAATATCCGTTCATACTGCTCAATTTCCTGTTTTAAAAGGATCCTGTTCGGTAGTCGCTCGCAGCGTGTGTTCTAGCCGCATCCTGGTCAATGGCTAGTTAGCCATATCTGCAAACCAATTTGCCATTGTGGAGTGGCACATTGAACATTATCTGGCCAAAAAGGGATGGATAACCGCACACGTTTGTCTCTTTAAATGACTGCTACTATATACATAAGTATATATATAGTATGTATTTATGTAAATATGTATGTTCTAACGTATTGCAAATAATACACTCTGATAATTCAACACCATCGTCCATTTGATGTTATTTCCTTAGCATATGCATATATGAAAACGATCTATTGTTTGATATGTATTTAACGAAATATCCTTTGACTAGGGATGCACTTGGAACTATTGTGGTGATTCTGGTTACGCAAGCTGCATTAATTTGTGGCCATTAGATTTTCACCATGGACGATGAATGCTGTTTCTGCAGTTACTCTGATATTGTGTCTATAACAATTTGGATGAACCAATGCTTTTGAGGAATGCAGATTTCTGTGCTAATTAGGCATAATCGATTTCTACTAGATTTCATCATCATGTCCGATAGTCGTTAATTTTCAATGAAAATGATGGGATGTATGATAGAAGAGATGAAGAATTCATGGGTTCTATCAATACTAGTTAATGAACAGGATTTGTGACACAGTGAGAACAGTGGGAATCTCTATCAAATAACTAATAACTAATATTGAATTCTTTAAATATATGCTAGGATGTTGGCTGAATACCGGCTGATGGTTTCATAGTCTAGCAGATATTTATGATCATTTGTTTGTTTAATTGTCATCATTTTGAATACTAAATTTTGGTATTTTACTCGAATTATTGCAAAAAATTACCGCAGTAAGCCTTTGATGCCAGATTGAAAATGCTTATATGTGGAATGCAGCTTCCTGTTTTAATAATTAATTGTTTGGATGTAGATCTAAATCTCATATAAAATTAGATTCGAAACAAAATTATCTAATACAAAAATATCCAAATAGTGCAAACAATTCTGGTCTAAAAATTAAATTATCCAAAAAAAATTGGGCGAAAATAAATATGGTCCAAAAATATCTTCGATATAAACATGCGGCTTCCAAAAAATCTTAGAATTTACATATTCCTGGTGACATTTTCAATATTTTCCATAAAATAAAATACACCCGTAAAAGTTGACTATGCGGATTGATAACATAAAGAAAATTCGGTTTAAATTGACCGTCGGGACGAATGGAATATTTCCGTTTTCTCGAAAATCTTTCATTTGATTTTCTTCATATTAATATGTTGTGATCAGTGAGTCAAACAATTCACAGCGTCAAGGCGTGATTGCCTGATTTTGCTTTATTGTGGAGCGAGTGACATTGTAAAAAGTAAACTTTCATCGTTAGCGTATTTTTTATTATTTACTTCGTGAGCATTTTGAGTGAAAACTTCGTATGTTTCGTTCGCCATTCAATTAATAAAAATAAAATAAAAGAATGGGCTTCCAATTTATTCTGGAAATAAGACTGAGAAAAACGTTATTATTTTAGCACTATGAAGAGCTGTCGAAAAAGAAAAGTGGCACACTAAAAAATAAATGCAATATGCGTCATTCCTCTTGCACGCCAACTTTTTCAAACGTTCTCTACCCAAGTTCGTGGTTTTTAAGATATCTTTTTTTGTTGAATTCAAAATATCTATAAAAAGCATCCTGCAGTGTTGATCAAAGCAAATCTAAAAATTGTCATTGGTTGGTTGTAGTGGCAGCCGTCTTTATCAAAAGATGACTCACTTAGGCCAAGACAGGCCCATTGTGATACCACAAAAAGATAAGGGCGGCACTGCAACCTATGAGATGGTGAGAACCATTTCGATTTTCGTATCAAGCTAGGCAGCTGATATTTGAATCAGCTACTTCCGAGAGGTTTTCCAGAAAAAATTGCCATTAAGAGAATGAAAAACAAATCACATTCATTTAGAGGTGCAGCTAGAAATTTTAAAATTGTGGTGAATATTCTCAGAGACGTTTTAATGTTGGTCCGATCAAATCAGCGCCCTCAGGAGGTTTTACTTCTACTTTGGAAACATTAATCGAATTAAAGATCATTGTACATATGCAAAAATTACAAAGATTCGCTCCAACTCACACTGAAGTATGTGAAATGTCTTTTTGAATGCCTTAAAGTAAGCCGTAAGTAGAACAACCAAAATAAAACTACAGGAAAGTGTTGGTTTTCCCTATTTTATGAAGATATTTTACCGCTTGGAAAATCTAAAGTAGTATCTTAAGCTACATTTCAAGAACATATAACGAGATGAGCTGTTTAAGTATATCAAGCCGCTAGAAAAATTCTTTCTGACAGTATTTTTTATTGAAAAACCAGCAAATATTTTTAATATGAACGAATGTTGATACTAGCTGAACTTGTTTTCATTGTCAAAGGTTGTCAAAATTGCGGTTGTTTCCAATATGGACAACGTCCACTCATTGGCATCCGAAATTCCGAAAAAAAATTGTACCATAAGATAACAGGTATAGTCCTTCGAACCTGATTTTGTTTTTGTATTTTCAAAAAAGCTTAGACTCCTTTTTTTTACGATTTTCATGTAAATTTGAACTTTTCAATAGTTTATAAAAGTTGATAAAAACAAAACTTGAAAATAAAAGGCTTAACAAACTATCGAGAAATCAATTTGAAATATTTGAAAATAAAGAAAAGCAATTAACTTGTAAATTTTCGAAGTTATCGTGTGACAATAAAAGTTGTTTCGAGAATAAAAAGCACGCAGCCAAATCAAATTGCTATAACTTTGTTGCCACTTCATTTGAATGATTTGCTTTACAAAAGTTTCTTAAAATTTTGAAAATGCAGTCTTTAAAAAAACGAACCATTTAAAGGTTTGAACATGTTTGCCATCTTAAATTAAGTTACGAATGTGTTTTGCATGTAAACTGGAACCAAAGAAGTTGTGGTGCTCATACAAATTCCCTTATTTTAGCTTTGTTTCTGTATAGATATCTTAAGTTCAATTTTCTGGGGTCGCAGCTTCTGTCCTTTGGGCGTCATCTTCAAGTTGGGGCACCCTCATATCTCCGAAACCATGGCTCTCACAAGAAAGTTGTGGCAAACTTGCGTAGAATAAATCACTGTAGTAGTACAGTCAAAACACCATTTGACTGTACTACTACCATTTAAGTGGACTATCTCACGATACTTGAAACACGAATCGTAGAAGCATCGGTTTTAGAAACACACACACATGAAATGTTCATTTATAGGGCAGAATGATCGCATCCCCCATTTTCATAGAAAATTGCATGAAAGCGTCGTTAACAAAATGAAAGAGTAACAAGCCGCGAGGTGCGACCCTTGAGGTCCACACGGTCAACTTCCCAGTAATATCTACATAAACATCAACAACATTACAGCAATGAGAGGTATTCATAGCAGTAACAGGAATGAGTTAATATGAATCATATCGTCTACGGGAGGGTCCATTGATTACGTAAGGTTCTTGGTCGATGAATATTCACGGGGATAAATTGGTGGGGGCTTTTTGGTCTTGAAAATTTTTGTTGGTTTTCAAAATTTAAGCAGTTTTTTTTAATTAAAAGACTATAAAAACTATTAAAAAGCTGCTCAATTATGCAAATATTTTAAAACTTTGATTGAATTTACAACATTTTTTTTTTTTAATATAGGATATAAAGTAATAGCATTCGTATGAACCCTCTTTACATGGTAACTTTGAATGTTTTTTTTATTTTTAATTTAGTTTTTTTCATAATCATGGAAGAAAATTTTGCCGGAGGCTCTTCAAAAACTAATGAGAATGTATAAATTTTATAAACTGGTATCACTGTGCGGTGCAAATCAGGTTAAAAAATATTTTTTATAAAAAAAAACATAATTTTTCGCATTTTCTTCTATTAAATTAAAAAAACGGCTGAAACGAATTTTTTTAATGTTGAAAACTTCACAAAGATGTTAATACACGTCAACTCACACCTTAATGATCCAAATATTATATCTGGTTCGTGAGATATAGTGAATGATAAAAATGCCCTTGAAAATATTGATGAGTTTTAATGATTTTTTATTTTTTATTTAATTTTTCACGTAATCATGGGGAAAAGTTTTGATGATGTTTTTACAAATATTGTTTCCAACATATAAATTTTATAAAGATTGATTACTATTTTTCGCAAATCAGCTTAAAAATTTATTGTTTATGAAAAAAACCTAATTTTTTGCAGTTTTTTTCCTCTTAAATTAAAAAAAACGGCTCCAAAGGTTTTTTGAAAATGCGACAGATTTACAAAACTATTAATACGTGTACAATGACCCCTAAACGATGCAAATCCTATGTTTGATTCACGAGATATAACGCATGATAGAAATGACCTTGAAGAGCATGATGACTGTTAATGATTTTTAACTTCCCAGTATATGGGAAGTTCTTGTAATCGCCTCGAAAATCGAAATTGAAATTTTCAACTTTTCTTTACGTTTTGAGGTCTATAGAGTATATATAAAGTGTTTTTAGGAAGGGAGACGTATGTGTGTGTGTGTGTACGTACGTGCGTACGTACGTACGTACGTCTGTACGTTCGTGGACAGTTTTTTCTACGAGCATAACTCACGTAAACAAAGTCCGATCGACTTGGTTGAGGTGTCAATCGAAGCGTCTTTGCAATTTTAAGAGCTGATTAGTTTTTGGAATACTTCGGTCGGGGGGGTTTGCTGTTTTGCCCGTTTTAAGGTCATTTTTGTCATGCGCTATATCTCGTGAACCAAACATACGATTTTTTTGAGCAAGATGTCAATCGACACGTATTGGCGTTTTTGTAATTCTATCAAATTTTCAAAAAAATCCTTGGAGCGGTTTTCAAATCTTTTAAAAAAAAGTGCAAAAAATTAGGTTTTTTTTTCAAAAACTATAAATTTTTAACCTTATTGTCAAATTTTAGTAATCAATGTTTGTAAAATTTATGTACTACAAACAATGTTCGCAAAAACGTCATCAAAACTTTTTCTCATGATTACGTAAAAAATAAATTAAAAATAAAAAATCATTAAAAGTCATCATGATTTTCAAGGTCATTTTTATCATTCACTATATCTCACGAACCAGATATAATATTTGCATCATTAGGGTGTCAGTTGACGTGTATTAACATATTTGTGAAGTTTTTAACATTATAAAAATTCGTTTTAGCCGTTTGTTAATTTAATAGAAGAAAATGCGAAAAATTATGGTTTTTTTCATAGAAAATATTTTTTAACTTGATTTGCACAGCACAGTGATCCAGTTTATAAAATGTATACATTCTTATCAGTTTGTGAAGAGAAACCGGCAAAATTTTCTTCCATGAATATGAATAAACTAAATTAAAAATAAAAAAATCATTCAAAGTTACCATGTAAAGAGGGTTCATACGAGTGCTATTACTTTATATCTTTTATTCTAAAAAAATTGTTGTAAATTCAATTGAAGTTTTAAGATATTTGCATAATTTGAGCATATTTTTAATAGTTTTTATAGTCTTTTAATTAAAAAAAATTGCTTAAATTTTGAAAACCAACAAAATTTTTCAAGACCAAAAAGGCCTCCACCGATTGATCCGCGTGAATATTCAATCTGTCCTCATCGACCAAAAACCTTACGTAATCAATGGACCCTCCCGTAGACGATATGATTCATATTAACTGATTTCTGTTACTATTACCTCTCATTGTTGTAATGTTGTTGATGTTTATGTAGATATTACTGGGAAGTTGACCGTGTGGACCTCAAGGGTCGCACCTCGCGGCTTGTTTATTTTTTATTTGACTGTTTTTGTAATCATGAGTAAAACTTTTGATGACATTTTTATAAAAACTGTTTGGAGTATGTAAATTATATAAACTTTGATTACTTGGACTTGACAATAAATTTAAAAATTTATTGTTTTTGAAAAAAAACACAATTTTTTGCACTTTTTTAAAAAAAAAAAACACCTCCAACGAATTTTATCAAAACTTGATAGAATCACATAAATGTTAATACGCGTCAATTGACACCTTGATCAAGGAAATCGTATGTTTGGTTCGCGAGATATAACGCATGACAGAAATGACCTTCAAACGGGCAAAACAGCAAACCCCCCCGAACGAAGTTTCCCAAAAACTAATCAGCTCTTAAGATTCCAAAGACGCTTCGATTGACACCTTAACGAAGGCGATATGACTTTGTTTACGTGAGTTACGCTCTTCGAAAAAACTGTCCACGAACGCACACACGTACGTACGGACGTACGTACGTACATACACACACACACATACATACTTCTTTCTCAAAACACTTAAAATATACTCGTAAGACCTCAAAACGTAAAGATGTGTTGAAAATTTCAATTTCGATTTTCGAGTCGATTACAAGAGCTTCCCATATACTGGGAAGTTAAAAATATCAATTTATCGCTTTGAACTGTTTATTCGATGAATGGGCAATTTTGGATTCTGAGCGAAGAGAAAATGTTTTTCGACGGTGCATCATATACGGAAGTACATGTGACTGTGACCAATGGTGACTCGTTGAGGAACAGCTTGTATGAAAACGATGCAAAATTATCATTTGAACTAAAAATGTAATATGTAAAAGTGTAAACTATATTGAAATGTGCAATTTTAATAAATCTTTGCGTAATAGAGCTGAAGGCTACTGGCTGCACTAGCTCCAGCCCAAAAACAGAACCGCCACTGTAATTTAGTAATTTAAACAATTCATTATATATCTAATTTTTCCGCTTTTCCTGCTTCCAAATAAATGTACTCTAGAACCAAAATAAAAATGCTTAATCTAAATATTTTTTACAATTTATGTTTTTTTATCTTTTCAGGTAAGTCCACAGACGTTTTTGAGGCAGACACTAGTTTCTGTTCAGTAAGTTTGGTAGTTGAAACTGAATCTTGGAAAATGAAAATATATTGTGCTTTTCAATGAATTTAAATTTCATATTTCATAGTTGTATCGGTATTTTTGGGAGCCACATTAAGAGTAGCGCTGCTACTTGTTGGTCACTAACAATAAAATATACCAATTTTATTCTTCAGTGTTTTTTGATTACATCCACTCCTTCGGCGTGTAAAATAAATCCTGTGTAAATGTCTAAAAGTTTTCTCCTTCATAGGGAAGAAGAAAGTTGTTCCATGACATCTTCCAGAAAAAGATGGCTGAGTTTCACATTTATTTCAGTAAGGTGCTATAACTTAACGGACACTTAATATTCGATCTCTCAAAATTTCAAATTGATTGATTCCGAGAAGATTTTTCAAACGGATTCATTACCGTGCGCAAAGTTCACATTGAGGCTAAACAGTTGAATCTAGTCTTTCAAACGAAATTTCTTTGTGATCATCTATTTTGATGAAATTTTAAATTAGCACCTACTTCTTAGTAGAATCTGATTATCACCTTATTTTTAATTTGAATTGGTTTTTCAAACATTAGTTTTGTGGAAAATGTGAATCTTTTTGAGGTGAAAACAGGCCTGTTAAGCTGTTTCAGGATTTTAGTTATTAGCCTCAAAATTGCCTGTTCCGTTTATTTTTAGAAAACTAAATTTCTTCGGAAACCATCTTAAATTGATTTATAACCGAATTAGAAGTAGTACTCAGTGTCCAGAAATATGTGATTCGGTTTTATTTTGATGATTCCGACATATTCTTGCTAGTCAATAGCTACCTTAATATTTCGATATACAACCTCCATGACAGGACTATCACAAAAAAAATATTTATTTTACTGAGCTCTTAATCTAACGTCTGACATATCGTTCAAATGTGTGAAATTCAATTTGTTTACTAAAGCCTTAAACGATAAACCATTATAAACAATATTTCTAGAAACCCGTTTATTTTTCGAAATGAATCCAAAAAACAACAACTACAAAACCATATCTAATTCCCCAAAAAGTGCCAACGCAGAATGTATCTTTTTAGCATCTCATTTATTCACATTAATGTTCAGAGTAACACAAAAACGACACCATTACTGTTTGTCATTCCTCCTAAATTACGCGACAGACATTCTAGTCCTTTAAGCTCCAATAACATCTTCAAAACTACTATATAATACGGCAGCCCATTAAGTTCCATATCAGGACATAACAAACATTTATATTCCCATTTCATCAAACATCCGTACATTTTCTATGCATGATTCATCGTCGTGACAGATCCTAAAATATGGCAATAAATGTATCTCACGAGAAAGTAAAAGTATCTGCTTAAATTGGCAAGTATATTAGATGGAAAAGATATATATTTTCCACGTTCGCATAAGCTAAGAAAATAACAATGACGTCAAAAGGCCGTTGTAAAAATTAAATTATTATTAGAAATGTAAATGAATCGACAGCAGATATGAAAAGGACATTTATAGGATGCAATAAAACGTTGTATCTGTTACGTTGGATTTCATTTTATGATTGTGACTGACTGGAAAACGATTGTTCGTTTCATATTTTTTGTTTGTTTCATTGCTACAATAAAGACTTGGCTGTGACTGGTGGAATGGCACGTTTTTGGTGTTGGCGTGTCAAAGTTGTGTCTGAGTTATTTGCAAAACACATTTTCAATTTGATGTTGAAGCAAAGTAAAGTTTGCTGTTCGATGTAATAAAATATTTCTCAATTTTGATTTGTATATCTATTTTGAACGACTATAAAAATAATTCGATTTATTAATTTTGCGAGAGAGATTTGGCGATTTAGAGGAGTCTGTTTAGAATGATGATGAGTTGGAGTGATTGAAGCATGGTGAATTTTCTTCTTCTGATTATATAGTAACAATTGGAAACATGGAATTTTTAGTCTTTGATTGGTTTTCGCATATTAAAATTTGGTTTTATTAAAAAAAAAAAACTAATGTTCCTCATCAAAAAATTCATTATTACATCTTCAAAACCTGGATGACAAAATAAGACGAAAAAAAAATCTAAACAGAGACTGAAATTTGAAATTCAAACGGGATACGATCGATATCAGGCAAAAATTATTATCGGAATTGAAAACTGGCTCAAAGTCGTCATCGAGAAAACTCAAACGTGATGAAATGCTGTTGAAAAATTTTCCAGTCGAAACAGAGACTGAATTGTTTTCTAGTCTAGCTGTTTCGCAAACGAACGGAGTAAAGATTAAAATATCAAAAACTGAAAAGCGACTGACAGAAAATAGAAATGGCTCTTGTTTAGACTTCAAATTTACTCCGAGCTAGATGTAAAACATTTTTCAAATGTTAAACTCAGATTTTTCTTGTATTATTCCTCAAAACGTATAATTTTATGTATTTTGATGGCGTTAAGAATGAAATTGAAACATAAATTTAGACGTGGTCGTGCTGTCTGGTGACGGATGGCAAATGACAGCACCTGAAGAGGATGCCATCCGACACCCCGAAACCACACTTTCCATTAAAAATAAATTTAGAGTTCAATGCATGTAAAAGGTGTTTTTTTTCCTTTTACGAAGAGGTAGCCCTTCTGATAGGGATATTTGTCATTGTAGATGTTAAATCATTATCACTTTTATTTTGACATTATGTTAAATACCTTGAAAATTTACCATGCGAAGACTTATACCCGAAATAGTGCACATTTATTTCAGAAATTCTCCTTTTTATGCGCCAAACTTATAAAGCGATCCGTGCTCATAATTGTCTTGTGCAGCACATGCGCAACACGATCCAAAAATTTGTGTCTCCGTATACTCTATTGGACAATGTTCATCCAACACGAGTTCGCACAGTGCGTACCGAGACAGCTATCGTTGCCGTAGAGGGTAGTGTGACTGAGCATCCAAACTGATCGATTCAACGTCATTTTCAACAACTTGACCTCTGTCTGTTCGCTGTATGGATAATTTTGAGAAAATGTCTTGGATTAAACCCCTTTAAAATCTAGAAATACAACTAGTGCAGCAATTGAAACTATTGGACCATCCATTTTCAGCAATGAAGCTCATTTTTGACTTAATGAGATCGTATATAAGAAAAATTGTCGTTTTTGGTTTGAAAATAATATTTATGTGGCAAAAACTATTTCGAAACGCTAAATCCCATAAAATCTATCTGCTAAAAAAACCAAAAAAGTAGAAGTTTCTATAATTAATATGTGTTTTATTTGTTTCAGGAGTACCATGTTTTTTAAAAGCAACAAATTAAACCAAAGCTATTCATCAGTTAGAGTTAAGAGAAACATTTAATTCTGTTGCATTTACAGGCAGCAAAGTAAAATAGCAGATGTCAGAGATTAAAAATAGTCCAATTTATACAAATATTGTAACAATTTTTAGCAAAAAACCTATAAAACCTCATTGAAACTTCAAGCACAAATCGTGAATGTTTTATTATGCCAAACGAAGCACAACATTGATTTTTCACCTTTTATCGTCTACCTGAAAAATCGTCTTACTTGCAGCCAGTCGCAATTGGATTTTGAAAGCCGGCAATTTTCTTTTTATACCTAAGAGTGATGTGTTGCAACCAATATAGTATAAAATTTCGAGATTCCTAAGGTCAACGATTTGACAGAAAACTAAAATTTACTACCAGAACAGACGAAAAGTTTGCTGGTTTCAATGTTAAATATGGACGAAACGTAGCTTTTCAAAACTGTATAGATGTCCTTTTCTGGATAAACTCACATTATAAAAATCTCAAAAAATAACAGTGTTTTGAATTGTTTTTTGGGGCTAAATTATTGTTGAGCTTTATAATTAAAAAAATGATGAAAAATAGTTGGCATTGAATGAATTATTTTCCTGGATGCTATTTATTTTTGTCAAATCAATTTTATTCACATCTACTGTTCTGAAAAGTGTGTTTGATATCTTCAATATATTGTGTTTGCCATGACCCAAAAACTTTTTCGTTATTTACTGTTTGAACGATCAAAAAGTAGAAAAAGAAAGCCAACTTCCCAAAGGAGATGACTTAAAAAAACCCAAGTTTCAATAACCATTAATTTTTTACTCAATACAATTTCGGGAAATATTTCGTCCTTGAGTTTTTTCCACTCTTCCTTCAACAATTTTCAAGAGAATACGCCAAAATCACCCGAAGAAGCGCGTGCTAAAAATCAATTACAATCACTTTCCGCGATTGTCGTTCTTTCGCCAAAACGAAAACTTTCACGTCAGTGAAAAAGTCGTATATATTTCACAAGCAGTAAAATTTACAACGTGCCGGATTTTATTAATATTCATCCCGTGTGTATGAAAGTGTGTCATGAAAACGGAAAAACGAAAGCTCACACGCAATCGTCATAATTGTTTCGTAAATTTTGTCGTTATTTTTTCGTCAATCGTGCTTGGTTCACTTCCCGACAAATAGGGTTTGGCTCTTTTGCAAGCGCTACAATTCAAAGGAAAAATCACATACATAATTTTATTGAATTCGAATGTATTTAGGACGTGAGAGTCCTGAACAAATTGTGTATTTTAAATGAATACGCCTTTATCGAAATTTCCAGATACAATTTGTGCTCGATCAATTTTCAAAGAGATCAATCATATTGATTCCGTACATCCTTGCAATTCGCAAATATATATCATCAGGATGTATCAATATGATTGTGGAAATTCGAACATTCAATGATTCCCAGCACTCTTGAATGCGTACGCAATCTATTGACAATGTCAATAAAGCGAGAATTTTGAATGTTATCCATCCGACCGGAAAAACAAGACGAAAGGATACAACAAGGCAACTTATCACTTGTCACAGCTTTCCACACTTTTCCCGAGAAATTGGAGATGTGAAATAAATCCCAGAAATGGTTGCTTTAGTTAGGATTGCAATCAATGAAATTTGTTAGTATTCAGGTTAGTGAAGATGATGAGGGTGGATGTTCAATTTCGTAGAAAGATATTTTGAAAAGGATATAAAATATTTCTTCAAAGTTTTGTTGGTTGAATTTGCCCCAAGAGAAGAGAGTAAAACGATTTAAGATGGTTTCATATTCTACTGCATGAGATTATTTTTCATTTGTGGATGTCATTGAAATGTCAATCATTATCTGAAAAAGACTTCTTCTATGGTGTTCTTTACACATTCAGTAAAATCTACTGCAGACTTCTCCATAGGTTGTGGATGAGCTGTACACAACACGGTAGATGAAAATATTTTCGACATGATGACTGAATACAATATACTATCTTTTAAATAATTGAAATCGATTGTAAACCTTCCGATATAATGTATCTTTCAATTTATATGCAATATCTATTGTAGATGCGATTTTAAATTTTATCTGCAACCGACAGAGAGACAGACAGAATTGCGACTAAAATAAAAGGTAGTCTAGTTAGGAAGGCATACTGTGATACCAACCTAGGTAGATAGGCATTCTTTGATACCGATACCACAAATACGGCACTAAAAACTCTGGGTCTTGCAAGCTAGGAACCTTTTTTAATCAATTATGAGCTGACAATGCTATAAAATAGGGAAGTAAATTCGGCTTAAGTGTCAACCCTTTTTTACAGAGATGGACCAATAGACCTCAGCAGGTTCATTGTGATACCACAAGAAAAAGTCTACAGACGGCTCCACAACCCTAAATTTTGGGAAAAAGAATCATTTTGATTTCCTTATGCAGCTGGTTATGCTTCCAACATTAATTGCAAATATTTTTGGGGAAGTTTCCAGGAACTTGAGCCTAGGATTTATATTCTTCTGGAATGTGCTTAAAAGGCACATAGAAAATGCTTAATCTTTCCTTTTTCTTTTTCTGTCGACCCGCAAAACGCCAAATAATTCTGCATGTCTACAGGTTTCTAAAAGTAGCCATCCTTTGTTTGCCTCTATATTTGTCCATTTCTTGAAATTTTCAAGGTGTATTGCACTTTCAGGCTTAAGTTTCATGAACCTATCGAAAATATTTTGGCATGAATTGTTTAAAAAACATCAAAGATTAATACTGGTTTCATGCATCGAAATTTCGCTGATAAGTCCTAGATACAATTAAAAGCTGACCTCGTTTTTTTAATCAAAGTCATTGTTGCTACTTTTAGCTTCCAAAGCAATAAACGTTGCCAAAGTTGGATCAAACAAGTTCTAAGAGTTTTATGAAAGTTAGTCCTTTTTGATCCTTTCCTGGATATTGGTTCTAGTTTCAAATTCAGGAAATTCTGACTTTGATTGAAACTGCTAGCGATAAAATACACAACTAGGCAATAGTGTAATCTTTTGTATAACTTTCAATTAGGTGCTGGATAAATTTGTTGCATTCTGAATATTGTTACGTTTCACGTTGAGTGGAAGAGATGTAAAAGTTACTTTTTCCTTCAAAAACTCGACTGAGTATAGGCAGCATCAATACGTTATACCCTGCAAAGAAAGGCGGGGTAATTAATTTTAATCGCCATTTACTTTTGCATCTAAAGACCATCTGGGAGTCGATTCATAAGTAAGAAAGGGGACAAAATCGCAAATCCAACACCTGAAGTGTATGTGACTTTCATTTCATCGCCTGACAACCGATTTCGCCATGCATCAGAGAGATATTTAGCCATTCTCACCGTTTAATATAAAAGAGAACGAGCGGTTCCAATCACTCCCATTAATCGTTGTTAAAAATAAAGATTTTATCTTGAGAGTCATTTTTGGAAAGGGTCAGCCGCCTTCCAAAAACCGTTATGAGCTGAGGTTGTGGGGGCTTTGTGAGCTTCGAAGGAAGTAAAGAGAAAATAGATGTCAAAAAATCATTTTCACTGTGTCAAGCAGGCATAAGAGTGCTGGAATCAGTCGTGGTATCCCCAAAATTAGTTACCCGGAATTTCGAAATTTGTCGAAATTACAAAGTAAGACTCAGCTGGGTGTCTGAAAAGAAAAAAAAGTGAAGTGAAACATCGAAGTGTACTAGTTCGCTGAGGAAAGGTCTCAGGGCATACTCTCGCACGATGCGAATTGTATGCAAGTCTGGACAACAACAAGTGGAATGCAAATTATTCTAAGAGCTGGCATACAAGTGCTGAGAAAATTAGGACACATATTGCACTGCTAGCCAAATGTCACCTTAATTTTAGCTCTGGACCGAGGTTACTGATGTTTCATGTAGCTTTCAGTAAACGCGCAAAGAGTTTCAGGCTCTGATCTAGTGACTTTTCTCGGAGCTGCGGCGACAAAAAAAGAGTCAGTAAAGTGCCTTTCATGCAGATGTTCAGCTTCAGCTCAAGCTCCAGCTGGTAGGACTAAGAAGCACCTTACAGCATTTGAAGGGGGGAAGGAGGGCTGAGCGACCTAGAAACTATTAGAATAAGCTGACTGATAGCGTTCCTTCACAAATCGGGATGGTTCACGAGTTAACTTAGAAGGTTTTCTTATCCACAGGATTGCATTGGGCCAAATTAATTTAGGTGAAGTAAAAGACGTTTAGATTAGCACGCACATCATCCAATCTAATCTTACCACTATCGGTAATTTACGGCATAAAAAGTTTGTGTTTTCAGTTGTAATCGTCGTATTGCCTTAGGAACAATTTTAAGTGATGGGGCTGATAACGCCTCGTTGGATCCTTCGTCTATCATCATCGCTTAATTTTGACGAGCTTACACTTTATAGCAATTTGGAACTATCATCGATACTTCTGCAGTCAGTCTTAGTGAAAATCAATTTTTTCAATGAATGCTTCGGCTTTATAGGAATTTGACTTAACGGTTGCCAAATAATTTATTTTTCCATGATCAAAAAAATTGTCCAAAATAGCTTTGTGATAATCCATCGTTGATTTTGGAGACTGTGACTTCATCTGTGGAGACATCGATGATATTGTTGCACTTGTTTTGATATTGTGTTTGTCTACACATTTTTTCCGTAGATGTATTCCAAACGCTCTCATGGTTTTGTATTCAGCATTAGATACTGCACGGGATAACCTGAATTTCGTCACATTACAATTATCCATAATCGTCACCGCCTTGGTCAAGATAGCGATAATTTTGCCTCTGTCTCAAATTCAAAAAGCAATCATTAGCACTACCAATCAATTGTGCGCTCCTTGATTTCGCTGCTGCTCCCGGTGTTGGCACAAATTTGACCTACGATTATCTCTCTATTGATAATTTTGTTTAATTTCCTTCATACTTTCTTTTGATACAATTCATTAATATATTTAATATTGTCTAAAAATTACTTATTATATTTTTGACCCTCTATCTGCTCTACAAGCTTGATTCGTATTGATTTGACAAATATAATCACTAATGATGTTTGTCTACTGTTTCTTGGTATAGTTAATATCGCCTTGAGTAATTTTCGCTACGGGTAAACATTTTTCATGGCTTCTTTTTTTACATTGAGTGAGTGGTGAAATTCGGAAACATGAAATGATATTGATATTTATTTAATTTTTTGGTTCAGTATTGTACTTAAAAAGATAATGGAAGATTCATAGTGCAAATTATCAAACTAAAAGATTATAGAAGTCATAGGATTAACAATAAATATATTTCCAATAAGAAATCATTGGAAAACTTTACGCAATTAATAAAGAAAAGGGATGCCTCGCAATCAACATTTAACTGAAGCTGATGATTTGTTGTTGCATATACATTCTAGTTGGGGAAGCATAAATTTTTTTGGATATTTTCTTTAACTAAAATTTTAATATGTCCTGCTTCCATTATTAATCGTTAACATAAATACGAAGCAAAGGATCCCCGTTACCGGATTGTTCCGACGGAAAACATTTTTTTCTTTTTGGAAAACTTTAAATTAAAATGAACCCATCAAGTTTAAAAGAGTCGTCGGAAAAAAACAAGTGAATCCTTTTGTCCCTGCCAACAACAATGCGGTCGAAGCAACTCACACTATAATTTCTTGCCAATTCAGAACTTTTCGAAATTATTTCTAATCCTAAGATATTTGATCAAAAAACTTTTCTTCTCTTCACGAGCGAGTTAGCCTCTAACTTTCATCTACCAGCAAGAGGTCACACTATACAGAAAACAATGGCTAGAACAGCTAGTAAATTTACAAATTGCATGTCTTGGCAACCGTCCCTTGGTACGGATAGCAGTTCTTGGCCATCGACCGACCGAAACACAATAATTTGATTACCAAACTCGAACAAAGTGAGGGTCTATCAAAAAAATAAACTTTGATGGATTATCATTCGGGGAGCATATTTTCACTGACACCAAAGACTAGATACGATCACAGGATATTTGCCTAATCCTTGGGGAAATTGGAAAAGTACTTGCAACTTAGTTAAGTTCGACGACCAGACTGACTTGTATGGCGGTATGTATCAAAAGTTTGTTAGAACTGTTAGTACGGGGTTAGTTTGTATGTGTAAGTTTGAAATGTGATAAAACTTTGCGAATCTCATTTACAAGATTGTGGTTCGTCCGTTTCGTGTCAAGGACTTTCATCGTATTTGAAATCTTCTGTATACATTGGTAGTGTATTTATTTGGGTTTGACAACAGTTTATCTTTTTTATATGAATATCTGATTTCTGTTCAAGGTTTCATTGTCGAATAATATGCTGTGCATCTTTTTATTCTCTGTTTTTTTTTGTACTGAACGCTTTATGTAGAAGTTGTAAGATTGTGTTTCTTACCATGAAATTCTTCGATCCAATTTAAAAAAAACATGGAAGATGTCTATGTTTGCAGTATCTAGAACATTGAAGAAGACTGTATTTCGTATCACATTGTTCTTCGTTCGTTTCTATTTTTATGGATATGAAATTGAGAAGTTTGTGAAAAGTTATCCTAAATTCTTATTTGGAATTGTGCAGTCCTCTTGAAATAACAAAGAAGGTATTTGGAATTAAGGTAGAACAAGTTCTTAGAATCATGAAATCAAACGTCTGCACTTCATCGTTACTAATTCATGCTGAACATAATATGTTTGCATTTTTGGTGTGTTAATGTGTATTTGTTTATCAATCTCTTTGAAGCCTTAAAATATTTCTTTTTCTTTCCGACTAAAAAACAATTAACAAACACAATCAAAACATAACATCTCTTGTGGTACTCTCTTGAGAAAGTCAATTAACAAATTAACAAAATTATTATTTGAATTTTAGTTTGAATTTGTTCATTATTCTAACGGATTGAGTTTTAGAGGTTAATTAACAAGTTATGGTGAATTAAGAGTCAAATTGAAGTCATTTTTGGATCATATTCCTGTAACAAAAGACAACAAATCAATCAGAAATAATTTTCCAACAGTTGAGAATTTTTTTTTGCATTTTCGATCAACTTTGATAGTCCTTATAAAAAGCCTTACGTTCAAAAAATATTAAGGTGTGGTACACAATTATCGTCGTATTGATCAGAAGATAATAAATCAATTTTCATTCAAAAAAATTAATAACAACTCAAAAATGTACATCCTGATCCATGAACGAAAATCTACTCTTCATACCATTTCACAAAATGTCCGCAAAATGTTCATATTATGTCTCATACATACATTCAAATAAAATGTACGCTTACTGTAAGGATAACTACTTTAGATACTATTCACTGTATGCATCCACAAAAAGATGACCCTTAACAAGTTTAATCTTTCAAATGAATAGTTTAAAAGATTCACTCAAGTCCTTTTCAAATGCTTTGATAGATGAGTGGAACCTTTTTGTCGCAAAATGGCCATCAAGATTTAAAGCAATTCGTCATGTTGAAAACAAATTGGGATAAAAAGTAAAAGCATAGATTGATGTTTTCATGCAGCAAGTAGATATGAATAGCAAGATAAGATTGAACCCTGAATGTAAGCCAGATTTTATTGAATAATTTCAATGTGACTATAAAAATATGTTTTTATTTTCGCGAATTTTTTGAAGATGTTTTTCAGAAAGCTTGAAAAATATTCGCAAATTAATATTAAAGAGTAAATATGATAGTAGTTTAAGGATATAACGTTACTGTGAGATTTGTCTAAGTGGAAACTTGGACTCTAATCTTTCAAAAATTGGTCTCTCATCTTTCAAAAATTGGTCTCTCATCTTTCAAAAGTCCTTTATTTCTTATTTGAAAAAGATACGTTGATGTTTCATATGAAAAATGCATACCTATTTCAACACCTGTGATTTTTGGATTTAGATTTTAAGACTGAGACGTTGAAGAGTTGCCTAATCGTTCTGATTTGATTCTTTCAACATTTTAAATAAATGTCATATCATAACATCAATAAAAGAAACATAAACGCCAACAAGATACACATTGCAGTTATAAAAGTTTTAAATAGTTTTTTTTTGAGACTGGATGGCATTAAAACATCTTTTGCATTTTTATGTTGAAAAATATTTATAAACTAAATAAAAATAGACTTGAAGCTTAATTTATTTTGAAGTTCTTTTCGTCTAAGATCTTTGATATTTTGGTATACTTATAAAATGCACGCTGCAGTAATGTTGGCGAATTGATTGAGAATCGGAGCATTTTTGGGAACGTCAAAACGGCACTGCCAAAGATTTTCAAGAATAGTTTTTTTTTAGGTGAAAGTACACCTGGCGCAGAAAAATCCTCTCACTGGTCAGTTTTCAGCTTTTCGTTTATACTTTATCTACAAAATTATTAAATAAATATCTACGGAGATTTTTGTGAATTTATAAAATTTTAAACAGAATTTACATCAACTGTCTAATCAAAAGACAACCAATCAACTGAGATTCAACATTTTCCAAGTAAAATGATTTTCTTTATTTAGGAGAAATCATTCCACCTGAAATTCACAAGAGACACTGTAAGCAAACAAATAATAATATCGTGTCTGAGTTTTAGTTATTTTTTTTATTTGAAATATTAATTAATAATTTACAGCATATCCTTTAGTCTTAATTATAGCCTTTACTCTTAAAGGCATTGACTTGTAAAGCCTGAAGATGAAAGTGAGGTTTATTTTGTTGTTCCAAACCTTTTTGATTACACTTCGGAGTCCTCGTTGTTTGTACAGCGCTTCTCATCATCCAATCGTCACAGTAGATACGTAATTTCCAAACGTTTTTTTGTGGCCATGCCATGATTTTTTCTCAACACTTAATTGCTCATATCTAACCATCACTTATCACTTGTAAATAATTAAGTGCTTGCTACATGCCCATCCTTTGATACATACCTCTTCTAAAGATAATTCAGGACACAACTTAATGGCATCATAAAAATAAGGATTTGCCAGTTAGTAACGATTTCAGGTATTTCAAAAAAATATGTGCTGCAAGGGTTTGGTATTTACACATTGTTAGTCAATTTATTTCTGTTCTTTAAAAATTTATTGTTGCTGATAGTACTTTCCAGTACTCAAATCTGATTTTCCCTCGAATTATCGTCCCAAGTTTTTATTTTTAACCAACCCAACTTTTTGAAAGCATTGCCGAAAATAAAATAAACCAAGCTTTTTATTGTAAGTTGTTCTAGTTCGAACATGATTTCCTTCCAAACCGTTCTATCAACAAGAACCTCCTTGAACTTACCCAAACTGTTGCAATGGCTCTCTACAATCGTTCTCATGTTTATGTATTGTACACTTACTTCAGTAAAGCATTTGAGACTGGCAATCTCAACGTTTTTCTTCAGAGGTAAGCTTACCTTGGCCTGGTTGGTCCATTTCTTTCCTGGTTTGAGTCGTACATCAGTTCTCTTTCATGCCATGACAATCTATTTTGAGCACATTCTTCTCTCTCCCATCCTATCTGCGGTGTTTCTCAGGGGTCTTTTCTTCGCCCTCATCTTTTCATACTCTGCATAAATGCCCTTTCTTCTGTCGTAGCTTCTCGAAGTCGTCTGTATTCTGTTCACTTAAAAATTTATAAAGTTATTCACTAAAAAGAGGATTGTATTGCTTTCCAAATCAAACTGGACGCGATCGATGCTTGTATTCAAACCAATTTTCTTTCCCTTAATGTCAAGATATGTGACAAAATGTCCTTCTCGTTAAAGCTCACATTACGCAACCTTCAGTTTGCAGCCGTTTTTTTTTCAGATTAAAGATCTGTGAGTGGATTTCGACCCTCAAGTTAAATTTGAACCTCACGTTGTGGTACTAACTGCACGTTGTTCTCGGGTCTTCGGGTTCATACTAAGGCGCTTTCATATGTTTACCGACAATTTTTCTTTCGTCAACATAGATCTCGTTATACGCATCCTTGAATAATACTAGCAAGTATGGTCACCACACCATCAATATTTAGGTTCTATGATTAAAAAGCACAAATTCATTCGTTTGCATTTCTTTAAATTTAATATGTGCTAGGGCTGGGACAAACTACCATTCGAAAATGTTGCGTCTACCCCGAAATCTCAATATTCTGCAACTTAGTCCGTTTCCTCACTCACTCGTAATCTTTAAAGAAAATATAAACGCATCTTATTAACTTCCCAGTATATGGGAAGTTCTTGTAATCGCCTCGAAAATCGAAATTGAAATTTTCAACATTTCTTCACGTTTTGAGGTCTATAGAGTATATAAAAAGTGTTTTTAGAAAGGGAGATGTATGTGTGTGTGTGTGTACGTACGTACGTACGTTCGTGGACACTTTTTTTCTACGAGCATAACTCACGTAAATAAAGTTGTATCGACTTCGTTGAGGTGTCAATCGAAGCGTCTTTGCAATTTTAAGAGCTGATTAGTTTTTGGAATACTTCGGTCGGGGGGGTTTGTTGTTTTGCCCCTTTGAAGGTCATTTCTGTCATGCGTTATATCTCGCGAACCAAACATACGATTTTTTGAAACAAGGTTTCAATCGATACGTATTGATATTTATGTGATTCTATTGAATTTTTAAAAAAATTCTTGGAGCCGTTTTTTAATTTTTAAAAAAAAAAGTGCAAAAAATTTGGTATTTTTTCAAAAACACAAATTTTTTAACCTGATTTCTGAATCTAAGTAATCAATGCTTATATAATTTACATACTCCAGATAGTTCTTGTGAAAAAACCAGCAAAAGTTTTTTTCATGATTACGAAAAAAATTAAATAAAAAATAAAAAAATCATTAAACGTTCAAGGTCATTTACGCCATTCATTATATCTCGGGAACTAAATATAATCTTTTTATCATTAAGGTGTCAATCGACGCGTATTATCATTTTCATGATGTTTTTATATTCTAAAAAAATCGTTAAATCGTTTTTTTTTAATTTATTAAATTTTTTTGGGTAAAGTAGTGTTTTTTTCATAAAAAAATTCATTTTCAACCTGATTTGCACATTGTAATAATGAATGTTTGTAGAATTTATAAAATTTTATCAATTTTTGTAGAGAAACCAGCAAAAACTTTTCTCATGATTACAAAAAAAACAAGCCGTGAGGTGCGACCCATGAGGTCCACACGGTCAACTTCCCAGTAATATCCACATAGATATTAAAAATATTAAACACAATAATAATTATGGAAATAATACTACTTTTAATAATAAATGTACTTCTCGTAAAAGTTATTGGAATGACTTAATATTAATCATAAGATCTACGCGAGCGTCAATTGATTACGTAAAGATTTTCGTGGATTGGTTTGATTGATTATTCACACGGATCAATCGGAGGGGGGACAGATTACAAAGCAGTTTTTTTAATTAAAGTTAAAACATGGTGCTGTGAAGACTATGGAAAATCTGCTCAAATTTTGCAAATATTAATAAACTTTGATTGACTATGCAAAAATGTCTTTAGAATAAGAGAATTAAAGTATAATGATTCGAATGAACCCTTTTTATATGGTGACTTTGAATGATTTTATATTTTTAATTTATTTTTTTTTGTAATCATGAGAAAAGTTTTTGCTGGTTTCTCTACAAAAATTGATAAAAGTTTACAAATTCTATAAACATTTATTAATACGATGTGCAAATCAGGTTAAAAATGATTTTTTTTGGGAAAAAACACTACTTTTCCAAATTTTTTTAATAAATCAAAAAAAAAACGCTTTAACGAGTTTTTTAAAATAAAAAAAAAATCATAAATATGATAATACGCGTCGATTGACACCTTAATGATCGGAAGATTATATTTGGTTCTCGAGATATAATGAATGACGCAAATGACCTTGAACGTTTAATGATTTTTTATTTTTTATTTAATTTTTTTCGTAATCATGAAAAAAAATTTGCTGGTTTTTTCACAAAAACTATTTGGAGTATATAAATTATATAAACATTGATTACTTAGGTTTAAAAATCAGGTTAAAAATTTTTTTTTGAAAAAACCCTAATTTTTTGCACTTTTTTTAAAAAAATTAAAAAAACAGCTTCTAAGATTTTTTTAAAAGTATGATAGAATTACGTAAATGTTAATACGCGTCGATTGACACCTTAATATTGAAAATCGCATGTTTGGTTCGTGAGATATAGCGCATAACATGGTTGACCTTCAAGGGGTGAAAACAGCAAACCCCCCGACCGAAGTTTTCCAAAAACTAATCAACTCTTAAGATTGCAAAGACGCTTCGATTGACACCTCACCGAAGTCGATACGACTTTGTTTACGTAAGTTATGCTCGTAGAAAAACTGCCTGCGAACTCACGTACGTACGTACGTACACACACACACACACACATACATACTTCTTTCTAAAAACACTTTATATATACTCTATAGACCTCAAAACGCAAAGAAAAGTTGAAAATTTCAATTTCGATTTTCGAGGCGATTACAAGAACTTCCCATATACTGGGAAGTTAATAAAAAATTAAAAATCATTCAAAGTCACCATGTAAAAAGGGTTCATTCGAATCATAATACCTTAAATCTCTTATTCTAAAGACATTGTTGTAAAGTCAATCAAAGTTTATTAAAATTTGAGCAGATTTTCCATAGTCTTCACAGCACCATATTTTAACTTTAATGAAAAAACTGCTTTGTAACCTGTCCCCCCTCCGATTGATCCGCGTGAATAATCAATAAAACCAATGCACCAAAATCCTTACGTAATCAATTGACGCTCCCGTAGATGTTACGATTAATATTAAATCATTCCAATAGTTTTTATGAGAGGTACATTTTTATTATTTGAAGTAGTATTATTTGTATAACTTTTATTGTGTTTAATATTTTTAATATCTATGTAGATATTACTGGGAAGTTGACCGTGTGGACCTCATGGGTCGCACCTCACGGCTTGTTTTATTAGTCTTGATTGTGTTATGCATTTCTTTTTTATGTTATTTTTAGTGTTGTAATTAGACTATCTTAGTCTGTAAGATAAAATCTAAGTTAAATAAATAAGCTTATAAACAAACAACAAAATCGGGTGTTTCGTAGTTTTCCTGACAGGTTTTGTTTAAAAAACATACTAAAAGATGAGTTCAGGGTGACATATAGCCGTTTTTGTTTCCTATGACTATGTGATTATGTGGGTTGGAATAGAATGAATCCAAGATTGGCAGTTTTCTTTTAGTATTGTTAAATCATATCTCCATTGGGGCGTCTATCATCTTCTCTTTGATCATGAAGTCCTCTTTTCTCAGAAGAAACTTCAAGATGGCGATTGAAGTTGGGATAGTTTTCAGGTCAATGCAGCATCTGAAGTTCGATATCCTGTATATTTTTTTGTCATTCTGAGGTTGTAGCTGAGTGCCAAGTCATGTTGGACAACGCCATCTGCAACGTTGGCTAGTTTGAGGAGAACTCGAATCCCAAAAACTGGCATGTACTTCTCGGAATTCACCATTCCATTCTGTGGGGTGATCAACAATGGTCCATTATACGGAAAGCAGCCCCAGAATTTTTTTCAGCTGGTATTTTATATGTTGAGTTGTCAAATTTTGAGACAATTTTCATTGTGTCTCATTTTCACAAAACGAGCGCATTTCTCCTGCCCAATTAAATGTGTTTTACCGTAAAAAACACCTTTCGTCACTCTCCTCTACTCCAAGGAAGGTATTTTTTCGCTTATGCAAGTTTGGCTTTCACCATTCTGTCGGATAACAGCAACCGTCACGTTAAAGTCAATTCGTGAAATGAGACTCCATAAATTTCCAGTTCTTTTTTCAAATCATACCTGGTTTTTGTCGAGTCCTGCTTACTAATTCTCAAAAGAAATGCCTCAACATTTTTTTGCAGTCTTCGTCATCTTGCCGCAGCTTCGAACATGCAATGCCAGAAAAGTTGTCCTTCTTCAACCTCACAATGGTATGAATTTCGTTAAAAATCATGTCATAAACTACAGCGATCTTCTGATGTGTCCTTCAATGTCACTAGCTTGTTTCGTTTTTCGGGGAATATATCCATGTTTACAGGAATACAGTCAGTCTTAAAGTACGAAGAAACCTCTTGTAATGAAATCTGTATTTAGCAAACGACATCGCTGCGAAAAGTCAAGGCAACAAGACTTATGTCTCTTTGGCCTCATTGGACGTTAAGTTCCGGAGACGAGGTGACGAACCCTTTTGTCGTTCAGCCTACTTCGGGTTCGGGCGTTACCTAGCTAGAGGAGTGATGGCTGCTGGTAGGTCAGCTCAGTACGGCGCGTACTGTCGTTCTCTAGAATCAGTCTCGAATCTCATTTTTAGAGATTCAACCATCGATTTGCCTAATTATGTATCGACAAAAAAAATATAATCAAAAAAAGACAAAACATATTATACATATTGTGAGGCTATACCTCTTACGTTATTTTACCAAGAAATTTTCGCACGCATGCCAAGATAATATGGCGTTCATACCTATCCGAGATTTAGAAATTCCTTTAAGTTACTTCGATTCAAGTGCCAAAATCTAAACTACTAAAAAAGCAAATAAGAAACGAAAGACTACCGCGTACAAAAACAATCTTTCGGGTGGCCGTGCTATTACCGGTTAGGAAAACGAGCTTCGGTGGAACTTTCCAGGCGCAGATGTCGCTGCCTGGGCCCACTCTACCATGGCCTAGTGCTTGTGTGTCCGCATGTGTAGTGCGTGCTAGGCCCACCCATCACTAATTCATTTATAATTTGTACTTTAAAGCAGTTTCGTAACACATGACAATAAGGAACATTACACTACTTCAATTACTTTTAAAACCAGAATCCGTAAGAGGTTCGCTATCATGTTAATATTTTTGCTGGATCGACACACGGGTCTACTATTTCTCTTCATGAAGATCTTCTATGAGTTCAAGAACTGCTCTCGGTACTAATCTCTTCACAGTCCACATTCGGCAAACCACTCCCCGAGTCCTTTGTCACGAACGCCGCGCCACTTATTCTTCCGACAAAACAGTCCTTTCGTTTTAACTAATTTTCGTAACCTTCTTTCCTCAACTTCTCACGCGGATCTCCTCAAACAAGCCTCCTTTTGTCTTCGCCAGCGACCCAACTCTCGATGCGATAACGAATCTCTCCTAAGAACCGTTCGGGTTGCTGCCAAACTAGATTCACTGGTTGGAGTGGTGTGAGTTTTTCAAGTCGACATGCTTGGTGTGAAGGGTTTCCGCTTGTTTTTTTTTTTGATTTTTTCCGCCATGCCGTGCGCTATTACACTCTTGAAAACCAAAAAAGAATTGTTTACAAAATTTTATAACCGCGTTTTTTTTTATTTATTGCTGCCCATGGTTGCTAAGAGGTTTTTTAGAAGACGAATAGATATTGTGAAGTGACCATCTCATTCAGAACGTGTGAAATTATGCGAGAATGATGTGTCTTTCCATTTATATGAACAGTACTACAAGTTGATCCAACCTTAAATTTACTGCAGAACAGCAAGAAATAAACACTAATAAATGCTAAAAAAATCATCTCGAAGCATAGATCACGAACCGTAAGCTGTAAAACTGCAATCTCACGGCCATAATTTTAGTTTTTATATTTCCATAAACCAGAACCCATAAAAATCGTCCTTTCCACCAAACACATATAATTTGATTGATATGTACGCTAGAACATCGTTTTGATCCTTCATGTGCTTGCCAAGCAAAACATTTTCTAAAAACGAGGTGACATTAATTTTCTTTTACCTGGCTAAACTTTCCCCCAAAAATGAACCAACTGTGACCTTTTTTTGCAGGGAAATAAGTATTTTTTCGCTACTTTTTATGCAAAATAACGTTTGAAAATGCTTCCCTCCTAGGGAAAAGAACCATACATCCATCCTCGATGGAGTGATAGATGGAATGACTCCAAATTTTTCCATGTCATTTAAAAATCGTTTTGAATTATTCCGTGTTTTTGAGCAAGACGGTGAGAGTGGTAATTTATTGAGGGAAACTGGGTATCTTTTGAATAGGGCTGAAAGTTTTTAGATGGTGGAATAGATTGCGCGTGAATGTATTATTTGTAAATGGGTGTGACGGGTGAAAGTTTATTATAAGTGTTCTAAACATTTAAATGAATTATTAGTTTGGCATTTTAGTGATGTTGTTGTCAATTTTGCTTTTTTGTATCATTAATTTGATGTTTTAGGAACATCCGATTTTGCTGTCGTTTGATTGATTTAACGATCTTATTTTCATATTATTGGCAGTTGCTATGATCTCAATGCAATTCATTGAGATTCCCTTCATAAATAGTCAATCGGCTTGGTTATCGATAATTCTAAGCATTATCCTTTAGGATACATCCTTTCGTTGATACTATGGTAAGTAATTTTAAGTACATAATATTAGTAAGCAACTAACTATCGTGAGGTCACCTAAGCTGTTGCACAGGATGCACAAATTAAAGTTACAGTGAGTATACTCACCCTTTTTTTCCTACTGATGACTCCAATCCTAAAATGCCCATTAATGTTGACTCAAAAATACATGTTTATGATTGACGAACTTCAAAATGCTTCGATGCATTAAGATGGTTTTGTTTGTCAGATTTATATTTTCAACAGTTTTGCTCTTAAAAATTAATGCGTTATTATTTTTGAAAAGTCTACAAAGTGAATAAGTTTTGCAAGAAAATGTGAAGTCCAGCCAAAATATGATAATTTTTATTTAAAGTGTACCTTAAAATCGGAAAAAATATTCGTAAAACTAATGCAAAAAATTCAAAATGTGAAAGATGAATGACGAACCAGAAATGTCATTGTTTTTCTTAAAAATCAGAGAAAATAATCATAAAGATATATTTGAAGCAGTTCTTTACATTTGAGCGTGTTTGAATTCAATTAGTTTTTATGCGACAAGCATATCTTGAAGACAATATACACTGACTGGAAAAGTATTCGCACAGTTAATATTTTCAGAATTAGTTGTAATTGGAAATATTTGGGGAATAATAATGTTTGTTATATACTATTAAACTCATAGCCTAGTTAACACTATCTTGTTTATAATTTTCTGTTGATGGAAATTTCTTTTAGTGCTGTTGAAAAAAAATCAATCCAAGGAAATTTAAGGAAACCTCAGTTTTGGAAAGAAACATCACTGTAGAATTGTATTCAAAATAAAATTTGGAAAAATATTTAACAAAAGCCGATTTATAGTTCGACGTGTGATAAACCGATTCAAAGGCGAGAAAACATTAGCAGGTGTGCAAGGTGAGTACGTCGAAAAAAATTCAAATAAAGAACAGAGAGCTGCTATCCGAATGGTGGAAAAAATTAAAAAAATGACTTCTTAGGAGATCGCGGCACAAGCAAAAGCTGCTTTTGACAAAGATGCAACTTCCAGAACCGTACAAAATGATGATGAGTTTGGTTACAAATCTAGAGTACCCTGAAAAAAACCTTTCATAGCGAAGTTAACAGACGCAAGGAATATTTAAAGAAAAATGGTTGTGATTATTATGGATATGTTTGTTTACATTAGCATCTTAATAGAGAATCTTAAAAGTAGTGCCGAAAACTTGAACCTTCAAAATGGTTTTTACTTTCCACACGATTGCAACCCGAAGCACACAAAGTTCAACTCGAGGTGGTGCTTGCAGATGGGTGGAAGAAATCTAGCAAAAGTTGGTATTCTCAATGCCCAAGAGATTGAAAAAGGTTATTCAAAGGCAGGAAAAGCCAACCTATTATTAATTTCAAGGTAATTTGACGTGAATTTAATCAATAATAATTTCTCGTACAAAAATATGAAGTTTTATTAGTCTTAAATGTATTTTTTTATCCCTTATGTACAAGCTGTTTAAAAATTTATTATTACTTAAGTAATAAATAGGCATACAAAACGCGAATTGTTTTTTGTTAAAGATGTTGAACTTTCGGTTCTAGAAGAAAGTGGTATTTTTGCAAACACTAAGTGCGCCAATGCATTTTGCGTGAAGAAAGTTTTTTGTTGCTTATTTGCTATTTTTTCCTTTTGAATCGTGGCAATATCAGATATATTTTTCGTATTAACTAGGCAATAAGGTTGGTGCACATACGAACATTAATCTTCTACAAATATTTTCAAACATATAATGTACAATGATCGGAACAATCAATACTGCAAACGAACAAAATTATCTTAGAAAAGTATCCGAACGTGTTTCACGTTCACGTGAAGTTAAAAAAGTTGTGGCGCCCGAAAGTTGTTCCCCCCTTTTTAACTTCCCAGTATATGGGAAGTTCTTGTAATCGCCTCGAAAATCGAAATTGAAATTTTCAACTTTTCTTTACGTTTCGAGGTCTTACGAGTATATTTTAAGTGTTTTTAGAAAGAAGTATGTGTGTGTGTGTGTGTGTATGTACGTACGTGCGTTCGCGGACAGTTTTTCTACGAGCATAACTCACGTAAACAAAGTCGTATCGACTTCATTGAGGTGTCAATCGAAGCGTCTTTACAATCTTAAGAGCTGATTAGTTTTTGGGACACTTCGATCGAGGGGGTTTGCTGTTTTCACCCCTTGAAGGTCATTTCTGTCATGCGCTATATCTCGTGAACCAAACATACGATATGCTTCATCAAGGTGTCAATCGACGCGTATTAACATTTACGTGACTCTATCAAATTTTTACAAAAATCACTGGACCCGTTTTTTGATTTTTTTAAAAAAAGTGCAAAAAATGGAGTTTTTTCCAAAAACATCTAATTTTTAACTTTATTTTCAAGTCGCAGTAATCAAAATTTATAAAATTTATATACTCCAAACACTTTTTGTGAAAAAACCACCAAAATTTTTTTTCATGATGACAAAAAAAGTTAAATTAAAAATAAAAAAATCATTAAAAGTCATCATGTCCTTTATGGTCATTTATGTCAACCATTATATCTCGAGCACCAAATATAATCTTTGCATCATTAAGAAGTCAATCAACGCGTATTAACATTTTAATGATGTTTTTAAATTTAAAAAAAAAATCTTTGTGGCCATTTTTTAAATTTAATAAAAAAATATTGAAAATTAGTGTTATTTTCATAAAAAAATTAATTAATAATTAATAAAATTAACATCGTAATAATAAATGTTTATAAAATTTATAAACTTTTATCAATTTTTGTAGAGACTAGCAAAATATTTTCTCATGATTTCAAAACAAATTGAATTAAAAATAAAAAAAAATCATTCACCAGTCACCATGTAAAAAGGGTTCATACGAATTTGTATACCTTAAATCTCTTATTCTAAAGACATTGTTGTAAAGTCAATCAAAGTTTATTATTATTTGCATAATTTGCGGAGATTTTTAATAGTGTTCACAGAACCGTGTTTTAACTTTAATAAAAAAACTGCTTAAATTTTGAAAACCAATACAAATCAAATCAAATTTGCAATTGTGGTAATCAACGTTTTGAATGGTAAAATGTTTTGTAGTCAACACTTTTTGAGATCATTTGCTTTGAAAAGCTTTCATCAAATAAAAAATTGTAGTTTTTAGGAGTTTTGTTCTTTAGTATTCGTAAAATTTCAGTTACTTCCTTCATCATTTGTAATACATATATTTTACTTACCTTTACGATTAATATTAAGTCATTCCAATAACTTTAATGAGAAGTATATTTTTATTATTAAAATTAGTAATATTTCCATAATTATTATTGTGTTCAACATTTTTAATATTTCTGTAAATATTACTGGGAAGTTGACCGTGCGGACCTCAAGGGTCGCACCTCGCGGCTTGTTGGGTGGGGTTTTTGACTTGAAAATTTGTATATTATTGACACCACGTAAAAGTTATGTATAAACAACTCGATACAAATTAAATTATACGCAAGTTTGTGATACACAACTTTCTTGTAGGAGCCATGGATTCGGAGATATGGGGCTGTCCCACTTTCTTTTGTTTTTAGGATGGAGCCCGGAAGATTTGGTGCTGCGACCACAGGAAATTGAACTTAAGCTAACTATACCATTGCCCACGGATAGCAATAAAAATTTCTCTGCCTACATAATCGAAATGCATGGTCAAACTCCCATTTGACTGGACTGTTTGGCCTTGTCTTCCACTTCTTGGATGGTGCAATAAGGCTGTGTGGGCGGGGGCAAATTTCTCTGCATTTCGAGTAGTTAAACGTCTACATTAGTCAAATATTTGATAGTGGTGTGTTGCGTACCCTTTTAAGGGAACTTTCTTCTCGCTTACTATGAGAACAATGAAAGGAGTGGTCCAGTGGCCTTATCTCAGGCAGATCGTTCACTATTATCCTTAACGATACGCCAACCTTTTTCATACATTTTTAGTTCTCAGAAGCTAAAATCAGTTTTATTGCAATGGCTCTTGCATATGAGTCTTTTACGTGAGTAAGTTTAACTTGTACTTCAAAAGATTTTACTTGATGATATTGAATTCTAGCATTATTCATAGCTAGAAAAAAAAATTATAAGTTAATCTTAGCAATTCCTTAAATAATCAAGGTAAGAAGATACTTTGAAGGTATTAATAAAAGCCAACAAAATATCAAAATTTTAATATGTTTCCTGCTAAAAAGAATACTATAGAATTAATCTTTGAAGTATAAATCTGTAGAGCATATAAGCTAATTTCGTCTTTGTGGAGACAAATAATAAAGAAAGATATTATTTAAATGAAAATTAAATTGGAAATCGTCCAAATCTATTCTTTTTTTGCTAGAAACTCCTGCACAACTTCAAAATTCTACTATACGTAATTGTTAAAGAATATTCAATGCAGTCAGTATCCATTATTACTTCATCATGCATATACGACTCTATACAGATTCAATCATACTACATATATTGATTTGTAACAGCTGCATCATATCCCATACGCCTTTCTACAGTTCATGCTTTATTGAAATATATAGTCGTACTTCGAGTGCCCACTTCTCTAGTATTACTGATCGATAGATACTTTACAGTATATTGCCAAGCGTGCTTGTTTTATTTTTTGCTACGAAAAAGGGGTTGCAGGAGCTAACTTTGAAGTTTA
Source organism: Oxycera nigricornis (assembly GCA_963942545.1). NCBI lineage: Eukaryota > Metazoa > Arthropoda > Insecta > Diptera > Stratiomyidae > Oxycera > Oxycera nigricornis. The sequence goes on from OZ012661.1 coordinate 18,861,350, forward strand.
CCCTATGAGAGGAAAACGCCGAACAGTTTCCCTTGAACTAATCGACGTTTTTGTTCGACAACGTGAACGAAGGAAATGCCACTTGACTGTGAATGTGTATCTTTATTTAGAACGTCCGAAAGTGGGTTGAGGATATGTGATTTTGTTATTGGCATAGATACATGATAAATCGATGTGTTGTAAAGTAGGTGATGACACTCAGCTGAGTGGATGATCACGTTTTGACCTTTTATTGTAAATTAAAGATGTGAGAAACGTATTCAAGTCCGAAGAGGTTTTAAAGGGAAAACCAAATGTTTTGAAGAAAAAAATTTGACTTTTATACATGAAAAAGTTAATTATGTGATTTTTATGGAAATTTTACGAAGAAAGAATTCAGGATTATTCATTGTAGATTCAAACAATTTAGGGATAATGCTCATACCTGCATAAATCTATATACCGTGACAAACTTGACATACTTAAGGTTGAAAACATTGCGGAATGTAGGAAACCTTTCAATCAGGCTAAAGAATCCAATAACTGGTCTTCGCACAAAATCAAGCAGAAGTAGTTCAAAAACTCCATTAGAAAGGGAGAACGCATCTTTTGGAGAAATTTCTGTGCAGATATAGAAAACACCAAGGATATCAGGCAACTGCGTAAAGTTATAACGAACTCTCCTTCATTCTCAGGGTCTGTTAAGGACACAAAAGGGTTTGAACGAAATCCAGCATGGACACGTACTTCCTTGACAGTGAAGATGTAGCTAACAAAGCTGATCCACAGATGCTCCTGGACAGCCTGTCAACTACTGTGCTTGTAAATGACATGCTTGAAATCATCACATTTCAACCATTCAAATTCCCAGGTAACGCAATTTCTCACCTGTTGAGATTAAGCAAAGAATCAAAAGACGACACGGTTAAACGCCATTTTCAAAAAATTCTTCGGATGGCTTACAATGCACAGCGTTGGAAAAAAGCTAAAATAGTCTTCGTCTGGGTTAGCTGGGAAAACTTTCCACTCTTTACCTCAGTATTATCAATCTCACCTCTTTTCTTCTAAAAACACTGGAAAGGCTGGTAGATATTCTTTTGAGAGCTGTTCTGAAACCATTTTCTAAGGCCCTTCGGTTGAAACAGCTCTTCACGTGACAAAAAGCTGAACTTCAAATAGTAAACGCAAGCAGTTTTTCTGGATATTGAAGGTGCCTTATATAATGTCAGCCATAAGTCTATTCGAAGGACGTTTGAAGTAAATAATGTTGATGACAACCTAATAAGGTTCATTAGACAACTGCTAACTTCCAGGCACATCAACTCCACATTAGAAAAAAAGCACCATAAGAAAGAAGACTTGTGGAGGCATTCCATAAAGTACTCTCACCCTTCTATGAAACTTAGTGGTGGATAAGCTCCTATCAGAAATAAAAGCGACTGACTGCAAAGTCAAAGCCTATGCCGACGATGTTGCAATAGCAATATCAGGTAAATTCGTCGACACGATATCTATAAGACTAAATTAAACCCAAGGTATTCTTCCAATTGTATCGAAGATTGTGGTTTTAAAATAAATCTACAGAAAATGAAACTTGTGTTCTTCACAAGTAGTTATAATGTTTTGCGATTTTCCCCCCTGTGCTTGATGATGTAAGCCTCAACCGATCTCCTCAGGTCAAATATCTGAATCTAGTTCTGGACTCCAAACTCGCATGGAAGGGAAAAATAGCAGGAAGAGCACGCAAAGTGGCATGCGCAATCTACTGCTGCAAAAGAGCTAATGGGAAAGGGTGGAGACTGAAACCCAAAATTGTATCATGGCTCTATACGGCGATAGTGGAACCGACTGAGCTCCTTACGAGACAGCAGGCTAAGCTCTAAATCTCTGGCATGAGTTAAATGTTGCTCATTCCACCCTACTAAGGAGGGATGGCCAACGCCAGGAAAAGCGAACTTCACGTTTGGATTCCCTGCTTCTACCATGGTTTCAAGTCAGTCAGGGATGACTGGGCCACAGAAAAAAGTGAGATACAGGAATCGGTCGACATCCTACACTGGTGGATCAACGATGGATGGAAAAGTTGGTTGTAGTATTTTCTCCGAACAGCTAGACCTGAAACTATCCTTCCGGCTTTCGGACAACTGCAGCATTTTCCAGGCAGAGGTGATTGTAATATAAATTCAGAAGACTGGCTAAGAAACCAAAAAAATTCCATAAGAAATCTAAACATCTTCGCTACTGCTAACCAGTCAATATTCAAGATGTACACCTCATCCAAAATTGTGCACAGCTGAACAAAATATCACTTTAATCTGATGTGACCCTATACTAAATACCGGGGCATAAGGATATACCTTAAAATTGCAAAGCAAATGCCCTAGTGAGAGCTGACACTGAGCTCCAGGATTAAACACTAACACTTCAAGTCGGCAATTCTCTAATTTCCATAAAGCTAAGATTTAAGCAGCATTATACATAGGCTCCAAATAGGACTAGGCTACCGAAAGAAACTGGTAGAACAAGCAGACAAACTTGGCTCGTACTGATCTCCAAACATATCAAGCAGCTTCTGCAGATCAGAAAGGGAAGAAACGATTCCAAAATTTTTGTGCGAATGCCCAGCATTATCCTAAATACGCACACCTGAGTCTCACCCTTCCTGGATAGCCTCATGAAAGTTTCTTATTTGAATACTAGCTGCATAGCCAGCTTCATACAAGAATCCAAATGAAGCTAAGTTCTAGTGTCGTCGTAATCTTGTTGTGGTATCACAATGGGTATATTGTGCCCTAAGTGAACCATCTATTGGCAAAAGATGACTGCCACTACAAACAACCAACAATCAAGGTTGAAAATCGAATCTCTGACTCCCGACTTTTCAAGATGCGAATTTTCGCCACAAAACAAGTAAAAATTTCTTATAAACAATGTAACGTTGATTTTTAAATGCATTTTTGTTTTTTTAAACTATATTTTGTTCAGGTGAAATATTTTGCATTTATTGAAGTAAAAATATAATATTTATTGTAATTTATTTTTGGAAATCAGTTTGCATGAAAATGTCTGCTCTGTGATCTTTATGTCCGACAAAACTTTCCACTATTGCATCTAGAATGCATTCTACTATAGGGGCATCTTTGCTAACCAAATTCAAAAGCTGACGGACACTTAAAATTTTAACATATCGACATGTAAGTGAAATAGATCCTTATGTAGTATCGAATAATAACACAGGCCTGCAAATTGAAACTTTTTGATTTCTTTTTAAATTGGTGCGCTGAGTTCGAAAATGCTATCCATTTTCATCCATCACGTAAGGATTTTCCGCAAAGTGAAAATTAAAATATAGGCATACAGTTTTTTCTTAAGAAATCATCATAAAATGATACAAATTTAATTAATTTAAAGTCAAACAATATTTTATTGACATTATATACAATTATAAATCTTTATAGAATCTGCTTTTCTTTTAGTTTCAAAGCTTTGTTTTGTGCTTTTCCTTTTGTGTGACGAGGTATTTTCTCTATGCAACATCCAGCAGTAGTCACCCATCATATTAGTATTCCATCGACCTTGATACCTTCTCTCTATTCCCTTGATATCTTGGTGAAACCTCTCACCTTGATCTTCACTAGCTACACCAAAATTTTCGGGAAAGTAGTCCAAATGGGAGTTCAAAAAATAAAGTTGTAAACTCATTGAACATCCTAGATTTTTAAAATTGGACAACATATTTTCCACGATATTTTTAAAGTCCGGGTCCTTCTGATTCCCTAAAAACTCCGTAACTACATCTTTAAAAGAATTCCATGATGACCTCTCAACATCGTTCATCACGTTTTCAAAGTTGTTATCTTTCATCAGCTTACGAATATCCGGCCCAACAAAAACTCCTTACTTCAGCTTTGCTTCAGACAAACCAGAAAACTTGCTTGAAAGGTGTTTAAATGTCTCACCATCTTATGGTAATGCCTTCACAAACTGTTTCATCATGCCAAGTTTGATATGGAGCGGTGGTAGAAGGACGTTTTTAGGATCAACCAAAAATTCAAAGTACAAGTTTTTCTCGCCGACCTTCAATGTTCTTTCGGGCCACACTTTCTGGTTCCAGTGTTTAGCTTTTGCACGACTATCCCATTCGCAAATAAAACACGAAAATTTTGTGTAACCACCTTGCTGTCCAAGTATCATGGAAATTACCTTGAGATCACCACATACTGTCCACTCGAATTCCTTGTATTTTAACTTATCCAAGATCAACGCCAGGTTACCATAAGTTTCCTTCAAATGTACTGAGTGACCAACGGGTATTGATGCATATTTATTGCCGTTGTGAAGTAAAACAGCTTTTATACTTCTTTTCGAAGAACCAATAAGCAGTCTCCAATTCTCAGCTTCTTGTTGAACTATGAACATGGACATTAAACCATTAATATCGAAACAATAGACTAGCTCACCATCTTGAGAAAAATAAGGCTCAAAATGTTCTTCTCTTTTTCTATACCAAGCGAAAGAAGTTCCAGCTGTTAATAAGTTCTTCTCTTGCAGTCTGGATCCTAGTAACTCAGCAGATTCTTTTGGGAGTCCCAAATCACGGATCAGGTCATTCAATTCAGCTTGTGAAAATTGTTGAGGTCCACTGGAGTCGCCAACTTGAAACTCGTCACTGGAACGTTCTTCTGATTCATTTTCTGATGATGGCAAATCGTTTAGGCTTTGGGGTGCTTGTAGTGTGGGAATTGGGCGGAGTGCAGAATCCATGCTTGGGTTACTAATTTCTTTTTTTCTTTTTTGTACTATACCCTTGCACATTGCACGAACAAAAGTAACAATCATCGCTGTGGTTTCGATGCGCTTTCCAGATCATGGGAACACCAAAACGAAAATATTTAACTTTATCTTTTAACCACGATCTAAGTCCTACAACACACCCTGAACAAACCCCATGCGGTGCCCAAGATTTGTCCTGGTCACCTATCTTCACATCAAAATACGCAAAATACACTTTTTTTAACAAAATCAGTAATATTTCGGCATTCCGGCGTTCCTCATCATACTTTTGTGTTTGGCATTTTGCGGAAAAACCTTACGTGATGGAATTTTTTTGAAAATTTTACCTATTATTTCAAAGAAAGAAATTTGGTCGCAGACCTGTGTAATTGAATGAACCAAAAATATGGTTTAAAAAATTCGTACAGATTGGCACAGAGAAGGATTGTCTCGAAAAATGAGGTTTTAGTTGCAACATATACATGTTCGAAAAATTCAAAATCAAAGTACATTCCGATCCAAATTCAAAAGAACCCATGGCGTACATAACATTATTATAATAATTGTGATGGAAAAACAGGCAGTATTCTGTCATATCTTCTTATTTGGGTGAATTAGCATCTTTTTTGAGCGCACCTTTCTCCAGGAGGATAGTGCATCGTGATTCTTTATTCTAATTTAATAGAATAAAGAGTTGGTGCTACGGTGTCTACTGTGGGACACTGTGAACTCTTGGTTGACATTTAATCGTAAAAATACATTCCAAAGTAGAAAATATCAATTTTGTCTAATGATAATTCGATAAGTACTCCTAAAATATATTTGCTTAATTAATAATGCACAATATAATGATGCGTGCTATAATAGTTCCGACGTTCGCCCTTGTTCCAATTGAAGCCTCTAATCCAGGAATCTCGTTGAAATGCATAATTTATCCAGTGGCTTAATGAGGAAAGCACTATATCGATTTGTTTGTTGCATGCACGATACATAAATCGAACAAATACTCAGTTGGCTTGCGAATCTTCAAATACATCATATGTTACGAGTAGCTATCATTATGCATAATGAAACATTCTGCCATCGTTGATGTGCCAAATATAGATTGTTAGTTGTTTTGCAAGATAGTGCTTCGACATTCAGTCGACTAATCGTCATGAAGTAGGTAACATATAGCCTAGAAATACTTCAAATGTTCCACATTCAAGATGCAGTTGTGCCATATTATGAAAAGGACGATGAAATGCTCCTTATTCAAATCAAATACCAGATTATCTATTTCCCAATGGTATCTTTTCTCCTCATAAATATATCTGTGCTCAAAAAGTCGTGCAAAATAGAGAGAATATTTAGTGTTTTCAATTTCCTTGAATATCACTCCTTATAGACCCAATCATGTTGTATTGATTTCGCTTCTTAAAAATTTAAAACAACACATTCTTACATTTCACGTTCACACATATGCAATCACGTACATACCTACTTCCTGCTGTTGCCTATTAAATTCCTTTATTTATTGGCAAAATGGTGTCTTAAGATTTTTCGCGTTAGTCGTATCCCTATTGAATTTTATTACAAATAAATTCATTATAGTCAAGCATGAAATTGTGTGTTGTGAAAATTGTATTGGAAGTTGGTTTGAATGTTTGTTTGCCGTGCAAGACGATAAATTTTTCACGATTCAGAAAGTCCTTTTTTACGACGTACTAAATTGTAAGATTCAAGTTATACTTTAGACGTCATCGTCATCGAGTTAAGATAATGCTTATCGTAAGAAATCAATGAAAGATAACGAAGTTGAAGATTGTAAACAGTGAAAAGACATTCATTCAATCAAGTGGCATTTTATCGTTTATCGTATCTGTATTGTTGGTTGTTGATTGTTGGTGTCGGCGTTAAAGTTTAATTGACTAATTCCTTTAGATAGAAATTGCTTTGGAACAGGATCTAATTGCAGTGGGAGATGCTGAAGTTGTTTTCAAAGTGTAAAGTATTTTAGAGTGGGTTCGAGTTATTTCAATCGTGTTGACCTTTCCAGTTTTAATTGATTTGAACCGTTTTACTTTACTCCTTGATTGAAGACTTGAGGAACTTTTGATTGTTATGTTTCTTTTGCTGTTTTGAAAATAACTTCATTTCTGACTTTCTTTATCACGAGTCCTTTGGTGTGGACTAATTTTCAAAAATTGGAAAACGTAAATTTTTGCCTTTTTGGAGACTACCTACATTGTATCAAACAATTGCACGTACAGTCCCTTATCTCTTATAATCACTCTTCTATTTATTTGATTAAACACTTCTTTTATTGTTCATGTTTTAATAAATTCTAAGCTGCTAAAGCTATGTAGAGCAAAAACGTATTTATTTTTACAGTTTTTACTTTGATAGTAATTACAGGTAAACTAAACTTCAAACAAGCCGTGAGGTGCGACCCTTAACGACCTTTTAATTGTATCATCTAAGGGAGCCTCCATTGAATCTGCACGCGGTTAATCGTATAAATGTATGAACGTTTTTGGAAAGTAATAAAAACTAAGAAAATTTATTTGATGAGAACTTAAAACACTTCATTTCGAAAACAATTATTGGTGAATGTTTAAATTAGATAGAAGAAACTTTCTTAGAAACCACGTCATTAGAGTAAGTGAAATTAGTTAATATTATTTTTACGAACCTTTCTCCATTATAAATATGAATAATGTAATGTTTTTGAATGAATTGGTTTTGCAATCAGAACAAAAGGTTGATAAGATATTTTCATCTGCAAAACATTTTAACATTTAAATCGTTTACCACAAATGCAAATTCGATTCGAATCAGGTTTAATTTACTTTTTTTTTTAAAAAAACCCAACTTTTGCACTATTTTTATTGAATTAAAAAGCGGCTTAAACAATTTTTCTAAAAGTTTGATTGAATTTCAAAAAATTTAATACGCGTCGATTGACACCAGATGCAAATTTTGTGTTTGCTTCGGGAGATACAGTGCATGACACAAACAAACTTCAAGAGGGCAAAACAACGAAGTGAAAAACTGATTGCATAGCTTAAATGGAAAAACAAATATATATGGAAAAATATTTAGGATCATGGGCAGACCATACAAACGGTTATAAAAACATGTTAAATGAACAAAAGTTACGAAAACTTTTAGAAAGAAAGTAAGATATTTTTAGATCAGCATTTAGGGAGGAAAATCAAGAGAATTATAAAGAATGATCCAAAAACAAGTGCTCCTAAAATAGCTGCAGACCTTCAAATAAAAACAATTTAGTATCCTTAAATTGTCAAGCAGTGAACAATTACCAGCAAAACATGCTAACAACGGGAGTTTTGCAAGACAAAAACCGTTCATTTCAAAGAAAAATGTTGCGCGACGCTTGGAGTATGCCAGAGACATACTCGATCATATCCGATCAATTTTGAGAAGGACTTATTTTGTTAGATGAAATTAAATTTAATCTTTTTGGTTCTGATGAGCGGCGACTTGTCTGGAGAAAGGTTTTTTTTGGCGCTACAATCAAAAAATTCGCAACATACTGTAAAACACGGTGCTGGGGTTGTTTAAGGAGCAATGTTAACGAATAGCGTTGAAAATTTGGTGTTTGGGAAAGGTTTATGGACAAGTGTAAGTACTTCGGAAAATTGACGCTTAATCAAAGAGTCAATGCTTCAAAAATTAGAGCTAAAACTGAATCTTCAATAGTATATGACAGTGATCCAAAATATACCTTGTACCTAGTGAATGGGTGGTTTTTGTATAACGTGTATTCAACCTCAGATTTTAATCCCATTTTCGATGGGATTTAGAATGTTTTGAAAAAAATGCTAGAACATCAAATCACGATTCCAACTCATTTGAAGGCGGTTATTTAAAATGAGAGACCACAAATAAAACCTGAAAATACTAACAAACTAGTTCATCCAGTGAAAAATCGTTTAAAAACGTAATTTCAGCAAAATTAAACCGCACGAGCTACTAGATTTAAAGGGTCATTTAGGTTTTAATTTTTCAATAAATCAAAACAATTTTTTTACAGATTTCGTTAGTGAATTTTATCAGAAATACGATTTCAAAGGATTTGTAATGATATTTTGGTATTTAAAGTGTTTTCAAGCGTGTATAGCGCGATGCAATCATGCAGCATTTTTGACGCTCTGCTGTGTTTCGGTATTCTCGACTCCCTTCTTTTTAATTACGAAAGTATAAACATGGTCCACCTCTTGATAAAGAAGCTTAGGATGTTTTGAATCCAATACACGAAGATGTAACTTCGAATGATTTATTCAAGAAAAGTGCTTCGTAGTTCGTAAAAAAAACGTAAACGCGATTTTCTCGAATTCATGTTTTTTAGGCTGGCGGACACAATTTAAGAAAATCTACCCAGCCGATCACTCTGATTTTTTAATATGTTGTTGTACACATATATGGCTATAGCCGGTAGTGAAATCATCATGATTAGTATCAGATTATCTGATTTTCACTCAATTTTCCACCCTCAATAATAGGTTTTAAAGAAAAAATGGCCGCCATTTTGTTAGCGTTAAATGAAAAAAAAACATTCCGGTAACTACCATAGGCACTTGAATGAGGCTTAATTCGTCGTTTTTGTTTTCGTTTCCACATGATCCAGTTACCTGAAATCACATCCACCGTTATGTTTTGATGTTTTTAAAAAAATGTTATGTGTAAAAAATAACAATAAAAAAATTATTTTTGTACAATTAACATATAGACAAAATTTGAAAATGATATATCTTTTCTTTCTATTGAAAAAAATGGCTGATTTTTTTGAAAATAGTAACCTAAAAGACCTCTTAAAAACAATCAATTATTTAGGGAGCGTGGTTTCGGGATAACGAATGGCTTTCTCTTCAGGTGCTGTCATATGCCATTCGTTATCAGACAACACGACCACGGGTTAGGCTTGTTGATGGGTTAAGCTCGTTATATTTCAACTATTTTAATATCTGCATCTGCGAAGTATAACGACTGTCTATATTTTTTCGTTCGTATATTGTGCATACGTTGCAATTCGAAATGATTCTTATTTTTGGATTTGAACCTCTGTTTCTAGTCGAGACAAATCGCCCACTAGTGTGCTTTTGTTGGTTAGCCACTTGCTAACACTATTTTAATGTGCAAAAAATGTGTTAGCAAGTGGCTAACCAACAAAAGCACACTAGTGGGCGATTTGTCTCAACTAGAAACGGAGGTTCAAATCCAAAAATAAGAATCATTTCAAACCAATTATTTTCTAAATGTAAAAATAATTGATTTTGATGTACGCGCAATTTTTCGAATTTTTGATTGAATTTTAAGGAAAAATAAAAAACCAATCTAACGAAATACTGTTTGGTTTCAAATATTTCAAGTTGCGTATAACACATAAAAAAATTAAATAACAAAAAAAATGTGGTCATTAAAGCAGAGCGAAGCAAACAAACAGTTTTTCGTTAATAAAAGCTGCAGCTATTTATAGATTCAAAATAGAGATACGATTAATTTCAAATAATTCCGTACGGTTTTAGAGAATCTATCGTTGATTGTTTTAAAAAAAGGACAAAATTTACTATGGTCGATTCAACGCCTGGCAAAAAATCTTGTTCTGTGTGTTATACTCCTATTTCAGGCAGAAAATAATTGAACCATAATATAAAGATCCAGTGAGAAAACGGCTGAATTTTAACAAAAATAGGTGACAATTCAAAAAGTATGAAGGTTATGCTGTCTCATTGTCATAATAAATATTGGGGCTTTCAGTATGATACGAAAGTTCACTTTTAATTACAAGTAGCCTCATTTTAATTAAACTGAAACGTTTCTCAAAGCACTACATTTTAAAATTGTTGTCTGAATATGTGCAAATAAGTATCTTAGCGATACTTCTAAATAAGTATTTTGTTAATTTTTGAGTGTATCGACAATGTGTGCTTAATTCTGTATATCAGTAATAATTCTTGCTTAAACGGAAGGTTCTTCGGCTGTAAATATTAGCTTGACCAATGAATGCTTCTATTTTTGTTAGAATTTGTCCATTTTTGAGAATAACACTTGTGCTTTCCTCCCAAAGTGACTTATTTGTAGATGAAAATTCCAAATAAGCTGATTTTTTGTCAATTTTTTTTCATGGGATATTCTGAATATATTCTCTTGAAAAACATAAGATTGAACCATATATTTTTGGCAGAACTTTGTAAGTTTAATTTCGTTTAAAAATCTTGAAAATGATGAATATTTATGAGAAAATATTTGGTAAACTTTTAAGTGTGTGAGATTGCCAACATAAATGGTTCATACTAACTAAAATGTATCTACGCTTACACATTTAGCTTCAAGTTAATCAAGTTTTTTACAAAAGTCAAACATTTGTTGATGTTTTGAAATCCAAATCTCATTTTACCGGGCAATAAGTCAATTATAAACCAAAGTTTTGGCCCAGTCGGACGATAATATATAGCTTATATCTCAAGCACCATTATTGCATTAATAAAAAGGACCTAACTTTTGTGTTGATATTACTTATTAATCATTCATTGTCGGAAAAATTAATTTCTTTTCGTGCTGTAAACAGTATCACAATCCTCTATGTAAACATAAATATCGCCCCGAGTTCCTTAAAGTGTATTTTGGAAAGGCTTGGAGTCAATTGTAATTTCCGATGACTATGCTATTTCGTTTTTTCCTCAGGAAGCGTTCATTAATTATGTAAGGATTATTTTCGAAGTTTTCGAGTTTGAATCTGTCCTTCTTCCATGATTCTCTACGTTAGGTAAGATTTTATATTTTTTGGTGTACTTAAACTTTTTATTGTTTACTAGATTACCAATTTTGTTTAGTAAAAAGTAAACAAAACTTACCTAATTTTCAGTGGCAAGCGACTCGTTGACAAGCGAAATGCTGAAATTTCTAAACGTTTGCTGACTATGGTTAAAGTGCCAAATATGGCAGGAGAAAGTTCAAATTAAATTTGACGAATTTGATCCTGTATAATTCTTAAACTAAGAGAAGAAGTATTTTCGAGTTTTTTTCGTTTTATCTACTTTTTTTTCAAAATGACGCCATTTTCGCAAAAATAAATTTCAAAAAAATCCTACGTACTAATTTGGCTGTTATTATGCTTTATCCGCAATTATTTGTGTGATAACCATAACCTTAACATTTCAGGAGAAAACGGACAGGCCGCGAAACCATGAGAAAATAAGGCGTTTCTGGATAAATGCTAGGGAGCCGCCATATTGTTTTTTAAAGTTCTGAAAAAATTCAAAGAGGATGCCAAATACTTGTACAATATGGATATGTTTACCGAATTTCGATATGTTGTTTGATTTTTGAGAAACAAATTTCCAAAATATGACACTATTTTTACCCCTACAGTGATTAATTATGAATTGATAAACAAACTAATAGTCAAACTTCGTATGGTTCCTCTTTATGGGGTGATAAATATCCGTACACAAAATTTCTAGAATTGTCCAGCGATATTGTCGATGGAATGTTTAGAGAACAAAGCGCTAGGTAATGCAATAAAAGTATTACGTTACGACTCGACTGGATGGACACGGCGCTTGTAATGCCACTCTTTGGTCGTAGTACGTACCATTTGTGAATTTTGCATGATCGATATAAATATGCCTTCTTGACCGATCATCATATAACGACTTTAATTTATCGCTTTTTTGGTGAGTCTCGTCTTAAATCGGAGTGTGTTATTGGTACGTTGCAATGTATATTTTGTGCATATGAGTATCGAACTACAAAACATCGATTATTGGCATCAATTTATTTTTTCAAGAAACTAATTAATACACCGAATAATTATTGCTGAAAACATCGATTAATCGTCAATCAAAAAAGAGAAACAACATAAAATGATTAAATGACTGGCATTTTATAGTGACATGAAAATGAACAAGAAAAAAAAACCTCATAATATGCACCTATTAATCAACAATACATTACATTAAGCACATCATTATCAACCATAAAATAAGATAGATAGATATATTTAATTAATACCAAAACTTGTTTGATGGTGTTTGTAAAATTTCTGTATTTCGATTTGGAATGATACAATGTCAGTGAGTCGATGGCGAGAGGGAGCTGAGTGAATTAAATTAGGTCTGCAGTGGCGCCTCCTGCGTTCAATCCAAGACATCGATTTCACGATTAATCAAACATAGAGAATATCGATTAGAAAATCATCGATTATTCAAACAAAACATCGAATTTTACGATTAATCGATATCCATCTCCAATATTTTGTAATGAAGTTCAGTAGATTAATTCTTACAACCTTCGGTTACAAATTTAACTAGTTTTAACTAGAATTCTATGTTGAAACGTTAAAAGATTGAGTGACCGACTGATTCTCACTCCATGTTTCTGTGTTCCAAATAAGGACGATCTGATGCCACGAAGAGTGGACGGTCTCTTGATGTTCCGTAACTTCACTCACTCTGACTTCCGGGTACTTTTTATGATGATGGCACAAACGGTAATGATAGACTCGCTTGAAATTCGTCAGCTTACATACACGTAATTTTTACATGAAATGGGTGAATCTTGCTTTTACTAAGTAAGTATTGTGCTTACTATATGGCGACGGCAGGGGTGATCTCCCTGATGTGCGTTGGAAACGACAGCGATTGCATGTGTTGCTGAGGTCTCTTCCTTAATTTTTGGTGATGTTTTTGATTTATTTCTGGTGTTGCCGTTTATTACAAATTGTTATTTTTAACATGAATTTTGAACTGGTAAAATTAAGAAAATCAACTTTAATAGCCACGAGCAATAAATTACATAATCAGTTTAATAAAAAGAATTAGAAAATCTTTGAGTCATCTTTCTCTCGTTCTTACCTCTCGTAAATATTCGTTTGAGTGCTAACATTTTTACTAAAAATCCTGCATAAATGATGGACGTTCACTTGCGAATACAATAAACAAATTAGCTTATTTAATGTACTCAATGAAACGTATTATGCTCTTATGAGAATGAAGAATGAACATCACGATGTCTTTTGTTGTGGCCGTTTATTTTCCAGTCCTTTTGATTGAATTATTCAGTTTTGATGTTGATAATAAATTTGATGATCAAAAACATCAATGTCGTACTTGCGTTACTCACTTCAATTATAACGAATTAAATTATTATACCACAAAAATTGAAACTCTACAGGTATGTTACCTCAAAAGACTTTTGTCGTACCGAATCCCCAGCATGTTTGAAAGATATTCCAAATTGTGTTTTTATTTTTACTAGTATTACTTATTTTGCTACTATTCAGTGAATATTCACCATGAAAAATATTCTTCTAATAAAATACAACCACTCTAGCTGACATTTCAATTGCATCACAATTAATTTCGTTCGACAGCTATCCATGTATCGATCCATATATCCTTACATACATCCTTTCTGAAGAGTGTAATTTATTTTTCATCCTGTCGATGATATCTTGAGGCTCTTGAAACTGAACAAACTAGCCTCATAATAGTAACCTCAACAAGAGTCCGGACACCTTTCCTACTCAATGTATACAACATAGTTTGCTTTCAGCTCCTTACTGAAGATGTTTACCTACCATCGGAGAACGATGAGGGGGGAAAATTATTTGATCACATCGGAAGTGATTTTTCCGTATCGATTTATAATGAGGAACCATCTTGATGGTTAGACAGGCAAAAAAAGATAGATGAGTTTTCACTACACATAGATGTATGCAATGTGTTTTGTTGGAGAGCTGTTTCCGAGCGTTGATTGAAATTCAATTTTTTTCACTTGACTTTTGAATCGTGTGAATAGGCTATTGAAGTTTACAAAAAAGGATCCTGTTTTTTAAGTGTTCAACTAGATGTGATGCGAAAATAATGTGTATAATATTTTTAAGAAAAACTGAAGTGAAGTATGCTGCGATAATATAAGAATACGATAAGGTACTTCTCTCACACAACTGAAAGTTAATTAGGTTACTATTCTGAGCCTTAGTGTAGTATCTTCACTCTTAAATTAACAATCATTCCATTCAACCATCTTACGAACTTGTTTTTCGGGAGAAGTTCTTTGAGTTTATCTACCATTTTCTCTATCGTTTTGAAAGTAGTTGAGTTTGAAGAAAAAAAATATGATTAGGATTTCCAAAGGATCAATTTTTTGCCTTTGCAGCTAATGTCATTTTTATAGGTTTACCTTTTCTGAATTTATGATTTAGAGATAAAGTCCCAAGTTGAGCGATGTTTTAAAAATGTTCAGTTGTCCAAGTGAGATATTTTTTAACTTTTAATTTTAAAGAGGGAAGAAGAAAAAATTCCCTCAAAAACTTTTATTTATGATTTGTTCGAAGCAATCTTCCTTTAAAAAAGTGCTTCACAACCAAGCCACACATTGAATAGTAGAAAGATGTTGCTTATTCCGAGTTAGCACTTTGTTTAACCTTGCATACAAGAACGTCTGCTACCACTCGAATACGGTTGCACAACTGGCCCAGTACTGGGCCAGTGCTGGCTGAGCACCCTATAGCGCTGGCCGAGTCTCGTTCGCCGGTGCTGGCTCAGTAACATATAAGCGCTGGATGATAACTGCGGGCGGACGTTGTATGCCAGTACTGGGCCAAGGCCCAAAAGGAGCACTGGCACAGTACTCGCATACAACGAATTTGTTACTCCGACAGCAGTCAAATGCCAAAATGAAATTGGCGGCGTCAACAGCCACGGAAATTGGTATGAAAATATTATTCTCACATGAAATTCGTCGCCCGGCATGTGAAGAAGTCGAGCCGGAATCCAATTGATATGTGAGTGATGTATCGCCATTGCCATCGAGGATTGAACCTGCGATGTCCATCGCACAAAATAATCGCTGCAGCTTCGAAGTCATAGAGACAGTTACAATTAGTGCAACAAGAATTTCAAATAAAACAATGATTCCCCTCAATTTTTTTTGCCATTCACTTTACATTCCAATATTAATGCAATACTCTACATTCGCACATTATAACTATGCAATACTTATTAATATAACGAACTTGCACTGAAGCTCACTATTGAACTTCCTTCGAATCGTTTTACATTCTGCTTGTGACCTAAATTTCCGCCATATTTGCCATACATAACATCTTCGTGCGAGTCATACTTTTCGAGATATTGAAAAATTGAGTGTACGTCTTCTTTTCAAAATTGCAGCCATATTCACCACTATCCGGAGGACACATTATTTCCGTATCTCGAATATCTATTGTATCATAAAATGTCATAACAAAGCGGCATCAATGACATTTTTTATTTGAAGCGGAAACTGAGTTCTATTTTGCAGTAATGACTCCAAACACTGGGTCAGTGCTGATCGCTAGTGCTGGGGGTTGGCACTGGGCCAGCACTCGAATTCAGTACTGGGCCAGCACTCAGCCAGCACTGACAGCTGACCGTTGGCCGTTCCTTGTACACCGAGGCTTGAGGTTGTTTCTTCTGCTGCCAAACCCTGTTCGGGCAGTGATGCATCAAGTATTATGTGCTGCTATTTGTGAAAAAGTTTTCCATTTTTTTTAGTATCTTTATGTATTATTTTCGAAGTGAAGAAACTACAGGAATAGTATGGGTCTATAAATAATGTAGATAAAAAATAACGACATTCACTCATTGACATTTTTTGGAGGTCCACTTGCCTATTATCATAAAATAACGTTCTTTACAGGACATCCAAAAGGTGTTTTTTCGAGAAATAGAGCTTCTGAAACAAACAAAACATACATAAATTATTTAAAGGGTTATTTTTTGAGTTTTCTTGCTAGCATTTCATGTTGAAACATGATTTCGCGTCTGTGTCTTATGAAGGCCATCCTGTCGGTCCAAATTTGCACCACTTTTTTCACTTATTTCGCTAATTACGTGTTGAATGTTGGCTTCCAAGTCATCAATTAATGTTGCTGGCTATCATCATATACAATTAATTTAACGTACCGCCACAAAAAAAGATTAATGGAATCAAATCAAATGATCACGTTGGTTTCGTCTTCAGATTTGAAAAAGAATGGGCCACCTATACGGCCCGCATGCTAACCGCAACATACAGTGTCTTTTTTGGGATGTAATAATAACAAAGGTTCTTGAGGATTACTTTCACACCAACAATGGTAATTTCACATATTTAGGTACCCATTAAGCCAGAAATGAGTCTCATCGCGGAAAAAAATTTAACGGTTGAAATGCGGTTCAGCCTTTAACTCATTCTTGGCCCAATCATCGAACCAACAACGCAAATGATGGTCCAATGGCTTCAATTGCTGCACTAGTTGCATCTGATAAGGTTTTAATCTGAAATATTTCCTTAGAATTCTTTATGTAGTCGACGGACAGAGATCAAGTTGTTGGGAACGGCGTCGAATCGATAAATTTGGATGCTCAGTTGCATGATCCTCTGCAGCAACAATAGCTGCCTCGCTACGCACTGTATGAGCTCGTGTTGGGTGAACATTGTCCAATAGACATACATAAATTATTCCATTGTGTTGCGTGTGAGCTACTCAGATAGACGAATTCATGATTAACGAAATACTTAGAATGTGTAGTTTAATTCTATTTAAGTTTATAATTTTTCAGACCTACAATAAATGTTGTTCTTTTCGGCTAGCTTGTAGGCCAGTTAGAAGCAGATTTCCCTAAAGAGAGGCACCTTTCTTACATAGAGTCGCCTAATAATCAAATTTGTTGTTTTTTGCATCGTGACGATTCTTTCATTCTCCATCATCTTGATGCAATAAATTAAACAACATAACAATCAAATTACACCACACATGCCAGAGGTTGATAATAGTTAGCGTTTAGTAGGAATAATTAAATAGAAAATTGTTTCTAGTTGTTTCTATCGCTTTTATTTGTATTTTTTAGTAAGCTTTTAAGGTTTTCATTCTCAAATAGGCAACAATTTTTAGAAGTTGTGGTGTTTACCTTCTCTAAGTCTTAGTTTGCAACATGGACAATTTTCTGAATACATATAAATGTATATAACTTCTCCACTCATATAATAGTCTCCATTTTTTTCTTGAATAACAAAACTTTCATCCACATTTAAGTATCAGCGATTGCCAGCAACTCTTTGACCAGCCAACTCTTCCAAAATTAAATAAAAATTGCCAAATTTATTTTCCGGTCCATAAAATTTCCATTTCACAATTGTTGACAAAAAAAATGTATGAAAAACGTCATCCAATCTTATATTCCAACAATACGACAAAGTGTTTCGTGGAGCGTTTCCTGGCAATTGTCGTCACTCGTGATGGCAAAAGGGTTGTTTAATAATCAACTTGCTTCATTTTTTTGAGATCAGCTTTTTCCAAATAACTTTGCCTGCCATTCAATTTTTTTTGATTCGCTTTCGCGTTTCTTTTCATGCTCGAATTGAAATTGAGGCAATCACAGTGTTCAGACAAATAACGAAATATTTCGGGCAAGAAGAACAATTTGCATTGACATAACAAAACAAATTGAAAAAGGGCTCAGCAAGGACGAATAATGCTTGAATGGAGGACTGGAAAATCGATGTGGTATTTTGATTCGGTGAAAGAAGAAATGTTGGGTTCTTCAGATCTTCTTTTGATAGCATTTATGCTGCTTGAGTTTTGATAGTGAATAAGGAAGCAATTGAAACTCAGGGGCCATTTATGTAAATTTTATGGTAGTTTTGATTCTCAGGACCTAATTGTTTATGAGAATTATGAGTAAATGCACACCATTTTAGGATAGTTGCTAATCTAGAGCCACATTTTTGTAGCAAATAAATTTTATTTAAAGAAATGGTTTATCGAATTTTAAGCAGACTTTAAGGGTCTTAGAAATATATTAAGATTTTTCAACCAAGTATGTTACTAAAAGAACAAAACGTCTTATGTTTTCGAACTTTCTACACTCAACAATTTTAGCAGAGAAAAAATTCCAGCTTACGTAATTAAAAATTACGACGCTCTTATTGAATTAGAGGTTAGGTATCAATTTCACCCTGCGTCTGCCTACGTTTTTTCGGCACCTTCGATCTGCCTGCATGGGTCGTTTTCGTCTGGTTGTTTTCAAGCTGTCAAAATGCTGCAAAAAATCTGAATTTCTTTTGTAGGTTCTTCAAACTTTTAACCTAAAGTATCAACCAGAAAATTATCAACAATTAGATTTTTTAATATATTTTTTATAAAAAATATGAAAGAAAACGGATTAAATGCATTTGTTTACTAAAAAAAATCATAACTTAAAGACGAATGAAGATATCGAAACAAAAAAAAAGAAAATTAAAGGGGAAGAGTGTAATTTTCAAGAAAAAAATATACCACATTAAATTAGCGTTAAAAAAGCTTAAGTTTGCAGCCTTAAAATTTCCTATAATTTGGTTCTAAATTTCGTAGTAAAAACGGTAATAAAAATATAATAATTCAAAAATGAGTAATGGAATCAATAAAAAGTTAATATCTACGAGCCTGGTCATGGTTCTATCCTTGAATAGAAAAATACAAATAGAACGTGCTCATTTTTACACTGTTTTTATTGATAGCACTGCAAACAAACGACCCGGCGGTGTTCGTCGCACTTCGGTTTTTCCATTTAAAGCAACAATAATTAGTTTTTTGACTTTTTGTGTGGGAAAATATATATAAAAAACTATTAACATTTTTTTTTGAAAAACTAAAAAACTAAAAAAAAATAATGATGTTTTTTCGCGATCAGAATTTTTTGTGGCACTTTTACAGCCACAATTAACACTTTTAAACGAATAAACGGAAAAATTACTTACCGTCGAGATCAACGCCGTCTGCCTATGTGGGTCGTTTTCGTCCCGATCGATTTTGATATTGTCACCACGATGGCTAAAACAGGACAGGGACAGCGAAAGCTGGTAGACAGGAACTAGAGGGGCGTAACTTTTTTTTACTGAGGCACAGCAACGCCCTTCCTAGCGGTGTTCAAAAATTACAACATGGTTTTGCTGGAAACGAAACGGAAAACGACCCAGGTAGGCAGTCGAAGGGTTAAAAAATGTTTTTATTGGCTTTTATTCGTTGAAATTGAGCTCAATTTTAACTTTTGAAACTGGGTAACTGGGTATTTTAGACATTAAAGTGGTTTCAAATGAAACAATTTTGGCAGAAGACGATGGAAAAGGATAGAAGTTGCAACAAAATCAATGTAATAGTAATAAAAATAGAATCCAGTTTATCCTTGATTCAGTGTGTAATTAAATTTAGCTTAAAAATGTTCCCGACTGAATTTAGTGATTGCAATTTTTTTTCACTAGCATTGCAACCTACATTTTGTTCATTTACTGCACAATAATTTGAACAGCAAAATCTTCGATTATTAATTATCACGTTTTCCGAACGGCTTTTATTTAAAAATAATATAACCGTAAAATGTAAAAGAATAGTTCTGTTCCTCAAGCACCTATCCCTTAAAAACGTCTCAAAAACTCCATAAAACTCAAAATTTCAATCGTTTGAAGTGCTCTTCCTTATTTGACTCACGGAGAAGTTGCCCAGTTCACTAGTAATTTCGAAATAGCTTTGGCTTCACTTTCTACAATTCCAAGGATTGTTGACCCAAATATAAGGGAAGAAGTAACCGTTTTATTTTCATAAGGGAAGTTATAAATATTTATGAGCTCAAAAGCTTATTTAATTTTTTTAACATGCGCATTAAACTTGCCTCCTCTTATGCATACTTTTCATCTGAAATCCTCGACTGACTTCGGGATGGTTAGAGCGCGTGTCATTTTGATGCCTACGTGGGGTTTGAATCCACTACCTTGCGATGAAGAGTCTTATATTCTACCGATTGAGCTAGCAGGGTCAAGCTGGAGTTCAGCTCAAGAAAGGTGCTACATTCCAATGCCTCAGTTTTGCGGAAAAAGTAAAAGGCGGATCCTGCCATCGAAAAGTCTCACCAAAGGATTGTGCTCGCCTTTGGGAGGGTACTGGTTAAAGCAGAGATTTTGAGTGAAACACTAAAAGCTCAGAAGCAGGAAGAACTTCATATGGCACGATAAGTCACCACCTACACAAGGAAGAGGATCAAAAAAGAAGGTAAAGAAGTAGGTGGAGCCTGAAACTTAGGTAAAAAAAAATGCATTGATGGTCATCAAAGCTGATCAGAAGAAAAAGTTCCATCAGAAGCAAACATGTTTATGCAGAAAAAAGCGGAAGAATCAGACTTTCAAAACATTGAAATGGAGGAACAACTGATGAACTGGAAAATGTAACCTGTTGTGACTGATTTTAGAGAAGTCGAGCATCGCAGCAGCTTAACGAGGGTAAGTCTTAACAAGCTAGGCTCAAAAGCAAGCAAGGGTTCCAGGCTTTGCCTGAGAAAAAGCATCCACCAAAGAGCAAGCTGTCGCGGTTTGAAGCTAGCAGTTTCAAGAAGATGAAATTGCTGAAAGCAAGAAATCCAAATGGGTTGAGGTTGAAAGCAGCGAATCTCAGTGAAATGGATCTGAGGATAAGGATCGTAAGCAGCAAAGGAGACCTAACAAAAGCTGTACGTTACAGAAAGGAATAACCGCGCTGATCCTTCAGCAATGCAAATGAAACTAGTGAAAGTAGAGTATGATGAGAAGGAAAAAGAAAGGAGATAGCTTGTCTATGAAGAAAGAAGTAGTTAATGAACGAATGGCAAGGATATGAGAAAGGAAACAACATTCAAGTAAACAGAAAAAGGTAGCATTGAATGCTAAGTAGAAGCTTATGCGAACTATGAAAGCATTTTCAAAATGTTAACAATCTGCAAATCATGAAGGAAGCGAATATGGAAACCTCATAAGATAGAGCAAAAATAATTTAGAATTACAGGAATAAGGAAATGAGGAAAGAAACAAATAAAAAAAGCAGAAAAGAAATAAGCAAAAAAAGAAATAAATAAAGAAGAAAATAAGAAAGAAATAAAGTCAGCGACGAAACTCGTCACAGTCATCTTCTGTGGGAGAGGATAAACTTTTTTGAGGTGTTGAAAAAAGTTGTATATGAAGAAGCAGACGTAGAAAACGAGAAGCATTTCGCACGGAGGTTTTGGTTGCGATTGGTTAGTTTCATTAAAATAGAGACAAATGAAAACTTGATTCTCAGAGCCGACCAGCTTTGGTGAACTGAGTATGTGGCAGGCTAAATGACTTTGTACGCTAGCAGCAAAAGTGAGACATACTGGTGGTGAAACTGAAATTGATGGATGGAGTAATGAAACTCAGACGAACATTTCTTCAAATAGTTTTCAAAGCTAAAAGGCGAGAATCAATGTCCTGTTAAAGGAAGACAATCCCGAACTCCATAAACCAATATTTCTATGAAGTTCAAGGATTGTTGAGCCAGTTTGGTACATACAATAATGACAAATAAGTGTAGGCTGTTCTTTAAATTTCACAATAAAAAATATATCCGCCGTTCGTCACGAAACATTAATTGTCTACTCTGACCTTTTTTTAAAAGTATTGCCAATGTGCGATGTATATTACTGTCTTCCAAATTTTTCATTGTCCCTTTATTCACAGTCTCGACTCTTAAAAACTAGAAATTGAATCATGTAGTGCCGCGAAAACATGTATTCTGAATAATTTTGAATCATTCTTTTGGTAGGAAAATTAATTTCAAAGTCTTAGTTAAGGACCAACTGTAGAAGTTATTGTAAGCTAACGAAAAAATGAAAATTCACAACGTGTGGAATAAAGCAAGAACTGCTGAAAGAATATTTTATGATCAGCGTTACTAGAAATATCAGATAATGGTGGAATGGAATAAAGCTCAATGCGGGTCTCACTTACTTCTGCATACAAAATTTTATAAAAAAGTTGGTTTTTCTTTTCAATGGTTTTGAGGACGCCTTATATCGCGTATGAAAGAAAAGAAGTGTACAAAAGAAATACTGTCTGCAAGATATAATCATCATCTTAAATAGTGAACTACCAAGCAGAATCCTAAACCTAGTTCACATGAGTTGAGTTACTGGTTGCACTCGCTACCTGATCGATTCTTCAAGACCACGAAGCTAAAAGCAGGAAAGCAATCTCAGTCATCACCGCAAATTACTTACTTGTATGCATTCTAATTCCTGATGAACCTCTCATAGATATTTTTACTACAATCTGGCCTTCAGAGAGACAGAAAATCATCAGTTTGGCAATGAAAATTAACTCAGATGTTTTATATGAAATATTGTAGTGTGCCTAACTGATTTGAGACCCCACTCACGAAACATGCTAAAAAGGCTGTAAGAACTTATGTGAGGGAAATTTCTGAGTTTGCAAATTGCATTCAACAACTAATGTTGCGATGTCAAACAAACAAACAAATCGTATTACCACTGTAAAGCGACACATCGTGACGATTTGTTTACTATTCATTTGAGCATCCAAACATAAATAATCGGGTCACCATAAGTGTAACAATATGGTTTTATGGGTCACCCACGTTGCATATTGCTGGGTCGCGTGAACTCTATGCATGTGCGTATACTTAGAGCATGCATAGTAACGTGTTTCTTTTTTCATTTTTGTACATAATAGATAATAAATTAAGCAAAAGACTTTGTCAATTTCGAGGGCATTCTTGCCACACTTGACAAAAAGTTTCGTTTTGATTCCTCTTGCAACAATCGGCAATTAAGAAATATCGAGTTTTCGCGTGCCATTGAGATAAGCGTACAAACGCTGTCGTTTGGTGGACTTGTCTCTTCAATTTTAACACGGATCAACAGCAAACATAATAATGTATGAAAAAAATATTAAGTTCTTATATCAAACTAGTCCTATCAACCTCTGTATGCTGTATTTAGTGTTCGAATTGACTCCACTGAGTATTATGTAGAAATAGGGCATAACAAGAAATCAAAAAAAAGGAAATTTTGTAGGAAAAGTATTTGCGAAAGCCTCTATCAATTTTATTTGAAGTTCAAAGATGCTAGTGCATTTAACAATTGAAATCGAAGTGGTCAAAAAGTTTCCACTTCTTGTAGAATGACCATTTGAATAAGACTGGAATCAAAACAAGTTTAAATACGAAAACAAGGAAACAATCACCATATGTTATAAGAGTAACAATAAAATAAAGCTGAGATAATCAAACGCTTATAACACTTAACGAAGACTTCTTCCTACTTCGATTATATGTGACATAAGTTTTTGGTACCAATAAAATCATATGGATGCTACGTCCCATTGCTTCTCATAGTGCTCGATAATTCAGGATGAATGAATATAGTAAAACGATTTTCATCTACTAATAAAACCATGTTATATGACATACAGCTGATGTCTCGCAATATATGCTTCGTATTGAGCTCTCTACGACACAAACCTGAATTCAATCAGTCTAAGTATTTTCTTGTTACAAATTTTACGAGACAACATAAACTTTTGTCATAGAAACATCAGTGAAATCTACTTCCTGAATTCACCAAGAAAATATATATTCTGTGCGCTTCTTCTGGAGTATTCTCTCATAAACCATACACAACACTGAAAAATTCAATAAGACTTGGTGGCTTACACTGGGACCGATAAAACTTTTGATGTTTGGCGACAACAAACAAACATACAGGTATACCACATCGCATTACGTATTGCCTTATATAATTTACGTTGAAAAACTTTTCTCATTAAATCATGCGCTCTATCGGTCCAATACGCAACACGGTAGGAATACAGAGTAACTCCTAAAGCTCAGCGAATTGCTGAAGATTTCGTGAAAGGAAGTCACAATACATTTTAGTGTCGGTACTATCATTCCTATTTCAGTGAGTGTACATCTTTGTACACATACAAATGTATTGAAATAAGGAAACGCAATAGCATATATTACAGATAGTCCTTAGTTTTTTTGCCATCATGTCTCCTGGCATGTAATATTTCATGTCTGATAGTCATCTACATATATATGTTAAGTTTCTGGCATGACAGAGTAATATATGGAACACCGTTGGTTGTCGTAAGAATTTTTCGGGTGACTTTTATATTGCAGAGTGTTGACGTTGCATACTTTCAGACTAATAACATTTATTGGTCCTTTTAAAAATACCTCCTTTTTTAAAAATTTCATAAAACAAAGTTACATTTTAGGTACAAGTCGAAGAAATTGAAAAAAATCGAAAAAACTCACAAATGGGACTAAAAAAATTAGACTTTTCGGCGAATGAAAAGGTGAACATACATGCTTGGCAGCTCCTTTCGTTTACTCCTACTCTTCGTCACATATTCAATTTACCACAAAAAAAAAACGAATTTCTGCCAAAAAACACGTACATACAGCAGGCGTACACATTAGAATTGTATGTACGTATCTATGAAATTGGGGCAAGGTAAAATTTATTTGATCACCTTGAATTTTATTTTGGACTAGTTGTCTTTAGACACGTACTCTTAATCGTCTTTCTTTTTTGACAAATTCATGTCCTTGAGGCGTTGCTTAAATAATGTACCCACAAGGTAGGAACAATAGAGTGGATAACGAAGAGGCTATGGTATTTTTAAATTTAATAATAATAAATAATAAATTTAATAAGTGCAGACAGATTAGGAAAATGTGTCTTTTAAGAGTCTGCCAGATTGTGCCTTTTCGTCTAGATAACTCAAACAGAATCTTGATAATTTCTTTTTTTATCGTCGTCGTCAATAGTTTTGGAAATATGAGGATTGAATAATAATAAGCAAATTCGGTTAAAAGACACTTAGTTTATCATATTAGTGACCTAAAAAAAGCCTTCAAAGACTCCTTTCGTTATTTCTGGAATGAACATTTATCCATCTTATTGAGGACTTGTTTTTTCAACTTTTTAAGAGAATATGAAATTTGTTTATAATTCATATTTGCTTGAATTATAAATTTGTCTATAGAGTTTAAGGGAAGTACATTTTTCCTCCAATTGATATTGATGTTTGCGCTAACTATTTTTTTATTGAAAAAAAAAACCGATTTTCACACCAAGATTTGAAGGCCAGAAAATCACGACAGCTATGTAGGAGAAAGTAATAGTTCTTGACTTTAATTTGTAGAAACTGTAAGAATTCTCATATACCGAGTAACACCATTAGAGACAAGGTTGATACAATTGTTGCAAAAAATCATAGAGAAAGTCCGCTTCAAGTCTTGGGGTTTCCAAGGCTTTGTTGTCCTGTCGTTCTTATTTAGGTAGTATCGGCCGAATCTTTGCTTTTCTAAATCATCATTAAATGAGGTAAAAGACAAACCTTAGGCAAATGAGCTATATCAGAGGATTCTTTGACAAATTGTGCTTTAGCTATATTGAGTAGTCTAAAAAGTTTTTGCTGATTTTTTACTAAAAATTTAAAACGAACTATTTTATTGCTTTCCATAATTTTATTAAATTGAATCTATACCATTTTAGCCGAAAAATGAATACCATTTTTTCACTGCTAAACCACGTGGTACCTAAACATCAAGCTTCTTTTTGAATCCAAGTAATCCCCGAAATGATTTAAAACTGTTTGATGGGGAATGTTGAGCTCTTCAGCAATGTGAATGCTGCTTACAAGCCTGTCTTGCTCCATTTTTTCGGAAAATTTTATCCACTTTTTCAATGGTTGGTCGGTCAGTGCGAGAATTATACATGTTGATTTTTAGATTGAAGTCGACCGAATCATTGGTACCGAGTTACTTCTTTGTATTCACTTATTTTTAATATGGAATAACTTTTGACTGAACAACTCAATACTAAATTTTTGTTTACTAGAGTAATCTTTAAGGTAGTGATTTTCAATTGGCATATCAAAAACGGCATGTCGCTTTTCAAAAAAAGGACAGAATTATATAGCGTTACAGCCATCTTTATCAAAAACGACAGAAACTTTTCAGACTACCCAATATTGTTCAGCGCACTTTTTGCGTTAGGCTCACCGATGATATCTCCCGAAAATTGACGGGGCTATTTTATTTGAGCACCACAAACTTCTTGCATCAAGACAACTCAAGCAGCAAACCTAGAATGAGAAAGGATTTGAGGTAATGACTACACTAAAAAAAATTCCGACCACTTACAAATAAACGAAGCGGATGCCTTAGCGAGAGCTTGCACTGAGTATGCATACACACCTTAAGTCGGCCAACCTCTAGCTTCCATAAAGCTGAGATTTAGGCAGCATTATATGAAAGCTGCAAATAGGGCCTGGTGGCTGGAGGAAACCTGCAGCACAACCAGGCAAATTTGAAACGCACTGAAGTAGTTCCTCAACATGAGTCAAGGTTTCAACCTTGAGTTTTATCGTGTCCATACTGATGAGGCATTGTCTAATTGGCAGACACGCAGAAAAATTGGGCGTTCCCTTCAACGGTTTCTACCGACGTTGCAGATCGGAAGAAGAGGAAGTGACAATCCAACATTTTCTGTGCGAATGCCCAGCACTGTCCAGGAAACGCATGAAAACCTTAGGCTCACCCTTCCTGGACAACCTCACCGAGGTAGCTGATCTAGGCATTGGCTGCATAGCCGGCTTCATACGAGAATCGAAATAGTTCTCGTCATTCAGGAGCTAGGTTACAGTACCGTCTCAATCTTCTGTGGTATCACGATGGGTTTACTGCGGCCTAAGTGAGCCATCTCGTGATAAAGAGGGCTGCCACTACAACCACTCAACCAACCTACAAATAAACGATACTTGGAAACAAAAGCGAACGAAAAAAATGGATAAGAAAGGTAACATACTCCACTATTTTAAAAAGAATTAAAAGCAATCGTAACTATTTAAGTTTATCATGGGTTAGAACCTCCTGGTCTAGTCGACAACTTTCGTCTCCTAGTGCGCTTTTGGTTAACGATTTGCTAACACTATTGTTGCACATTAGTGGAGGTTCTTGTTTCCAGGCTTTTGGCCGGTACCATTATTAAATGGGAAGTGTGGTTTCGGCGTAACGAATGGCATTCTCTTCAGGTGCTGCCATTGGCCATCCGTTACGAGACAGCACGACCACCGCTTGCTTGTTGATGGATCAAGCTCGCTATATTTCAACTATTTTATAATTTACATCTGCGAATTATAACGACCGTCAATTTGTTTCGTATGTATGCCTACGTAGCTTTTTCATTATTTAAGTTTATCATGGGTTAGAACCTCCTGGTCTAGTCGACAACTTTCGTTTCCTAGTGCACTTTTGGTTAACGACTTGCTAACACTATTATAAAATAGTTGAAATATAGCGAGCTTGATCCATCAACAAGCCAGCGGTGGTCGTGCTGTCTCGTAACGGATGGCTAATGGCAGCACCTGAAGAGGATGCCATTCGTTACGCCGAAACCACACTTCCCAATCGTAACTAGTTACAAACTCTCTTTAATCAACTAATCTAAATCTAATAGTACAGCACCAGCATTGCCACTACAAATTAATTTTCAGAGTTTCTAATGGTTCCGCTTTCAAAAATTTTTTGTATTCCGCTCGTCGATTGTTTTGTATCGCCAGCTTCATTTACGTTCTCTGTGACATAAATTTCACGATAGTAATTTTATCTTCTGTTGCTTTTTTTCAATTCTTCAGTCATTTGTATGACCAATATACACCACCCGCAAAAAAGGCCAGAGCAATATCAAACAAAGAAACTAGATTTCCGGGTCACATTTTTCGTTAACTCTTTTGCTCACCTGAGAACGTCACTGAACATTCACACAAAAATATTTTTTTATAAATCAAAACTAACGTTGTTTGATAAAGTTCTTTGGGAAGGTGGTTGAATTTGACCGTGGCCACAGTTGATATCATCAAGATGCACTGTTTTTGGTCGCATTTTTTTATGTGGAAAGTTTGGACGTTTATCCGCCTTTAATATCGTCACATTTGCATTTTGTCAGATTATTAATAGAATTGTGTTGTTTCTTTGGAAAATTCGAATTAGTTTCCAAGATTGCCTGGTGCTTCTTACAGTGTTTGCATAGGCTTATTTTTTAAAAATTAATTATTTGGTATCATTCATACCTGTCTAGCATGTATCGTCATTTTCTTTTTCAATCATTACGATTTCAGACCTCTTCATTTGAAATTTCATTATGTAATGCACTTTTAAAAACGGCATGTCAGCCCTACGTTTAAATTTCATAGTTTCTGTTGTCCTCGGTGTCGGCAATTCGATGCCGGTACTTATTGTTAAACTATCTTACCCCTAAACAATGGTTTTGAATTTTCTTCGTACTTCAGATTACTTATTCTAGAAGAAGACATTATCAGCTGAAAGTAAACCGATTAGTAATTTGACACATAATAAAATGGATTGCTCTTAAAAAGATTTACGTAGAAAAAAGCATCGAAAAGCATATAAGATTAGCTATCTAGCATCGGAAGGATATTCAAATTTTTGGTAGAAGCCTTATGACGCTAAAAATTGGATGTAAAGGCCAGATTGTAATAATACCATGTTACGTGATAAATACGGTTCTTGTGTTCACCACCAAACACCGTTAAAAGGAAAATTTCCGTTTTTGGGGAAAACTGTGCCACTGTGAAGGGGGTGCAAAACGTGTCTCCAAGGTGTTGCCTCTATTTATATTACATTAACGATAAAAATGACATTTTAAATTTGTTTTAATGTTTTTTATTTTTTTTTGTTTTTTTTTTACAAAAAAATTCTTTTACTTTAAAAAAAAAATTCGACTTCTAAAAAAGTCTAAAAATCGCTTTCCAGATCAATAGTACGGTTTCACATGATCTCTGGAAATAGGCAAAATAATCATTTTTGTAGTGGGGGAACCCCCATAACTTCTCATGGGGCCGTGACTGTCGCGAACTTTGTATGCCATAGTAGTAGGGGAGCCCCCTCTTTCGATCCCCCTACTCCTGCTCCTTCGAAGGTAGAGCCATTATATCAAATTTTACCTACAGTTTACCTTTGCAGATCTTTCAACTCTTCTAATCATTTATCCAAACACCAAGGCTTACGTGATTGGAATGCATCAGTAAAACAATGACCGTAAATATCTGGCATTTTTTATGCTCAGATCCCATTAATATCTGACTTTAACTTATTTACAATACACATCACTACTCCTCATTTATTTCGTCTCTAAATCGTGTCACAATTTCCTAGAAAGCCATTCACAAAAAAAATTCTCGAAAAAGAAATCACTATTTTAAAAATAAATGCAAATTTTATCAAAGACTATAATCATTTTTTGTTAAAATGCTCAATAAATTCCAATTAAGTCGAAAAAACATATTTTTCTCACAAAAAACAAATACTGCCACATCTATAGTAATTTGAACTATCTCCAGTGAAATTCGAAAGAAATCAACAAAATTTGTTTGATCAAATCTGATGTCGAAAAAAATCTATTTCTCTCCTATTATGATCACCCGATAGATAGATGAATATTCATTGAAGCAAATGACAGGTAAAAGATAAATCTCACCCTCGCATATTTCGTATTTCCGCTATCGTCCGCTCACAAAAAAAAAACGAAAAAGAAAGAAAGGCCAACCCAACTGAATGCTTGACAGTTTTCAATTACGATGAAAAGCGTAGCAAATCGGTAAACAGTCCGGAATTGGAAAATTTTCAATCTATTTTATTCCGGTTGAAATTGTTACGTTCGAACAGCTCACTATGTTCATTAGATTGAAGGAAGTTTATTGCGCGGTAATGATTGAAAGGTACTGAATAGATAAAATGAAATTTGCGAGAGAGAAAAAAAAACAGGTGATGGTATTCGGGGGTGGATTGGGTTGGAAAGTCAATGCAATCACAATAAAAATAAAAGTTATTTTGCAGTTTTCCATTAAATGAACTTTTCAGGTCAGTTTCAAGTTGAAAATAAATTTTTTGCGAATTTATAATAATTGTGTATTAGATTTCGCTTTCACGAAATCTGATGAAGTTTTAAATTAAGAGAAAAACAACAACAAATTATCTGCCCACAATATATAGTCAAAACAGATGACTTACAATTACATCTCGAACTACTTGTTTTAAATTCAGATGCCCAAGTTCTTATTTGTTGCAACTTTGTATTTGTAAATTAAAACCAAAGTTCTTAGACAAAATCCCTATTGTATCCTTAGAATAAAAATTTGTTTTAGAAGCTTTCGGCATAGTTTAGCAAAATTTCTTTTAAATTAAACTTCCTAACAGGTTAAAAACAAACTGCTATGCTGCTTTTCTGAGACGGGATATTTATTATTTTATTTTTTGTAGATACGTATTTCGAGCACCAATTGTGCCCTTCTTTCGTACCTTAGACTACTAATTCAGTACAGCCATAGATGGGTTTATTCATATCACCACATCTCAGGAAAGAGAAGATGTATCAAAATTAGAACTTGATTACAATCCTAAGATGCGATGTTTTTTTTTGGAACCTAGCTCGACTGATTTATTTTGTGACCTTTCCTGACAGGCAGGTTTCCAAACGCAAGCGATATTATCTCTTTGGAGATCGTACAGCCTTTTTTTCCTTGATCGATTTTCTCCTTCCTATACTATTGACCTCAGTAGCTTCGATTGCACACTTCCCACATCGTGGTTCAATCTTTGATCCTCAGGTTCCTTCAGAATTGCAAGACTTTCTTGCGCATCTAATTTTCTGCAATCTGTTTCCTTACGGATCACCGCTTTATTGTCCCAGTTGAGGTTTTGTCCATTCTCAACGATGTGCCTGGCTACTATTGACTTCAGCGACGTATAGTCCCTTCCTTTCTTCCTTGCAAGTTCTGCTTCACTTACATGCTTCTCCCATCGTAAAGATACCAGGCTTGGTTTGCCCTATGTGGGTTTTTTCAAAGTCCTGGCATGAGACCTTTAGAATTCCATTTAGTTCGTAACGCAGTTTTTTGTCTTTGACGGATCCAAAGGATGTTCTTTTGCTGATGAGTTCTGCTCGATGAAACCACATCTATACGCAGATTGTTCAACAGCTTCCTTATCATCTCTGAGACTGATGCTCTTTATGATTAATGACAAGGATGTCGTCCACATACCTCACCCCGAATCTTGGCAATAACCCCTTCTCTTGTAGCTTTTGTTCAACCTTGAGCATGGAAAGTTCGCTCAAGAACGGAGTAAGGGGGTTGCCCAT
The DNA here is from genome assembly GCA_963942545.1 of Oxycera nigricornis. NCBI lineage: Eukaryota > Metazoa > Arthropoda > Insecta > Diptera > Stratiomyidae > Oxycera > Oxycera nigricornis. The sequence continues at coordinate 18,893,131 of OZ012661.1, forward strand.
CGCTACTCCTCTGGTTCTCTTGTATAATCGTCCTCTCAACGTGAGGTAACTCTCGGTCATGCACAATCTGGCTAGTCTCATGAGTAAGTTAACCTCCCGTTTCCATGCAAGGGAAGTTGGATCCTTCCTTAATAGCCATTCCTTCAGGTAAAGCAGGGCTTCCTTGAACGGGATTCTGGGAAACAGAGCTGTCACATCAAGTGGCGTACCGACCACGCATTATTCAAATCTCTAGAACTCCGCTAATACTATTCAAATTTACTTCAAACTTGATGTGAATACTCTTAAAGCACTATACTATCATAGGGAGAAAAATTCAATCGATTCTTTGAAAATACAAGACCTAAAAGAACCCCTTAAAGAAAATCCTGTCACCCTGTTTGTTTTATTTTCTCTCTAGCATTCGAGGTAACAACCCTAAATCAAGGATGTAATTTTATGGTTCCTGTGCTGAATATTTCTTTAACTGCAATAATTTGAAAACCACCTCATTCAATAAATAAAAATAACGAAAAATACTATAAACTTCTTATTGTGGCGTCAAATAATACGCTTGTTATTCTACGAGGACCGGGAATAACATGTTTTACATCAGCAAAGGTCAGGTTTTATTCTAGATCAAAATTTAGGAAAACATATGAAAAAGCTAACGCACGATATTCTCAAATTCGTCTAAAACGTTTGTTATGCAAAAGGAAACCTTTACTACACTCCATCAAAAAAAAAAATTCGACAACTTATTTTTTAAATTATTGACTGGTTCAAAAATCACAGAAAAACTTACTTCTTGGAGCTTTCTAGGGGTTTTCATATTTTCAGAATGATGCTAGCTGAATACTTCTATGCTCAGGCGAATTTTTTTATAGATAAGCCAACTGTTTGATAAAAGGTTTCTAAATATTCTTGTTTTCGCAGAGTATGCGGTAAAAGACCAAAAATGACGATCCAAATTTCAAAACTTAAAGAAAGTCTAAGAAATTTTGTGCATAATCTTAACAGAACGTAATTAAATCTTTCAACGATTTCGATTTAAACCTTAATCAGATTTTTTTTTCGAATACTAGAATTAGCATTATCACTGGTCAAGCAAATGATTTGAGAATTTCTCGGTTTATTTTTTTAAAACATCGATTTTCCAAAATTATCATCATTTTTCGGTACTATGTATATGTAGAGTTTGTATGCAAACTCTCATATTTTTTTAACGTTGGGAAGTGGAAATCTTCAAAAGATACTGATCAGCTCTTGCCTCTCGGAATGCCAAGTTTCTACCGACTCAGACTCTCCATCAGTTTTTGTAATTCTCCGTATTTAAAATTTCAGTACTTAGTACTTCCCAGACGATAAGAATCGGTATAAGGGAAAGTGCCAAATTTGTAAGTTTTAGTGTCCTTTTAGTTAGATTAATAGTTCAGACTATATGTTTATGAATTTTTTCCTGTAGAATACTCGTTTGGCTTTGACTTTAATGTTGGTCCTGAAGAAGGTATTTTTTCAGTGTCGTTTGAAAGGAAGTTGAGTCCGCTATGTTTTTAATTTTGCCCAGTGGTGTATTGTTAAAGTAAACTGCTTTGTTGAAGGTTTTTTTTTGGTTAACGAAGCCCAGAAATATATGCAGGCAGCGATAAAATAGAGCGTGTGTGAGCACGTGTTGCAGGTTTTTCAGCTATAAACGCGTTTTTTTCACGACACGATTTTGAAAAATCTTTTTAAACGATATGGCCGAAATTTTGAGGAATTATTCATTACATACATATGCAGTTTTAATTTTAGTTGCAAAACGAGCGTCAAAAAATTAAAAAGTCCGCCATTTAGTATTTTTTTAACCCAAAATTTTTAGTTTTATTTTCGATTATGGCCATTTACTTATATTTTAAAATGCCGTTAAAATTGTTTTGTTTCAGACTTACCTAACTTATTGAGTTAGCATATCAACCAGTTTTTAATAGGGACCCATTAAGGCCGCAATTTTGTCGTCATAGTTGAAAAAAAATGGTCATGTTCGAAACATTATGATATAAAAGTTTCAAATCATTCTAATAAATATTTCGATAAAGAAAATCTGAAAATTTCGTGCAAAAAACCCGAACTGCTCCCTTAAGTGTTTTTATCATTAGTTTGACATGTATGTTTGATGATAATTCAAAACGGTAGTGCGAATTAAAAATTAATACATTGAAAGTGTTCTCATTTCAAGGTATTTTTGTTAAAATTTCTAATTTATAGTTGTCAGTTTTTCCTTCTTCAAAATTAATTATTGTGAAAAAAGGAGTGAGAAACGAACGTTTGACAGTTTGATAAGTTTAGTAAATTTTCTTAATAACTATTCAATTTATTTTCGTTTTTCAATTTTGATTGTGAAGTGTAAAAATTCCTAATGCGGACAAAGTGGGAAATTTTAATTTTGCACTGTTTCATGAATTCATAATTATATTCGACGGAAAACCGAAAAAATATCTTGTTCATGGAAAAAAAATTTATTGGTCTTAAGTTTTGTCTACAGGGACCATAATGGTATATTTAACAGCATCAAAACTTCATAATGAAAAAAGATCGTGAAATACAACTTTTTTTTGTTTTAAAACTCTTTAACAGAGCAGCAACATAAAAGGATACATGGAATCCAAGTTAAATTTTATAGATGAACAATTATGGCTGAATTGGACATAATATACGTAGGTGATATAAATTTGAACAGGATTAGGATGCATTACCGAATTTTCATGTGTTTATATATTCTGGAACAAATAATCTTAACAAAGAACAGTTACTACTTCTCAATGTAGTCTACAAACAAACACAGTAAGAATTTTCCTTCTTGTTTTTAATGCAAATTTCTTGTATATTTAGACTTGACATAGTATTTATAGAAACCATTCAGATAAAGGAATCATTCTGGTATAAAAAAATCCGAGGGAGATGATCAAACTCCTTTCAACCTTCGCTTCACTGACTATAGAGAAAGCCAGGTCAGCGAGGACACTGTATGTTTCGTTTATAAGATTTCCCATAGTGAGAATTCACAGCCTCTCTGCAGGTTCCAGCAGCGATCTACCATCATGTGGGAAATGTGGGACTTTCCTGGTATCGATTTTTTATAGGTTTAATGTCCTGATGATGGCACCCCCATATCTCCGAAACTATGGCTCCCGCAAAAAAGTTGTATATGAGAAATTTGCTTTATTCTACGCATTTGCCATCGAAAACCGATTATTTGGCCTAAAAAGCGTTTTTCACGCGACATTGTCATTCTTGGATTGCAATAACTCCCGCCAATGTTTGGTGATTGAAACAATCACTACCGCAAACGATTTGTGACAAAACTGTCATTCTGTTCCTCAACCATATCACCCAGATTTCCAGGAAAGTGGTCTGAAAGGTTTTGCAAGTAACGCATTGTTATTCTCAAATTTTCATAGTTTTATAGAAACTATTCAGATAAAGAGATCATTCTGGTGCCAAAATTTTTTCGGAGGGAAGTGATCAAACTCTTTTCAACCCTCGCCTCACTGGCTATGGCCATGCTGGGAAGGTATTTATGAAATAGAGGCACATAGAATCTAAAAAGAGACAATAAGATCGAGAAAATGGACTGCTGCCTAACCAGCCACGGAGACTATTTCTGCAAGCCTATCTTTTATCAAAGGATAAAGCAACATTCAATTTAAAATAGTTGTATGTAGTTTAAAAGGTATTTTAGAGAAAGGTACTTTGTGACCTTGCTAAAAAAGCGGAAAATTTTCGTTCATCTTGAACAAACAATTTTTTTGTAGTTTTTTGAGGATAAGATAGTTTCTCTTGCCATTTTTTCAGCACAAATAACGCCCAATCTGTTTTATGATTCTAATCAAATTGGTCATGAACGCCTGAACAACGATAAAATAATTAATTATACTCAACCAAAATATTTTCCTGTTATGAATGATTCCATCCATTTTATGATGTTATCGATTCATCGTTACTTCCACAACACATTCCAGCAAAACTCTTTATAACTCCGTTTACTCTGTTTGGTGTGAGAGATAAGTCAATGCTTGATTTGATATTCAAGTCGTGGAATCTATTAAGTTATGCTGCTATGGACTACCAAAGAATATTAGAGGCATGGAAAAAATGTGATTGGTAGAATATACCAAATTCAGAAAAAGGACTAAGTGCGATCAGTCCACGGTTTCAAAAGAGTATAAAAAAATCATCTTCTACAAAATAACAAACAATCCTAAAACTTTTTGATGGAGTGTCTAAAATATTAAATTTATTTAAGCGAAGGTGTTAATGGTGGTGAAAAATAAGTTTGTCTTCAGGGACATTTTTGAATTTCAACTTTCGAACTATTTTGTTGTTGTAACTTTTAAAAGTTAAATATCGCAATTTATTTTCAATAAAATCAAGTGTATGTTGTGTTCCTTTAAATTTAACATAGAATCTGACAGGTCGAAATTAATATTAAATAAACAGATTGACAAATTCAAGCTGTTGTCATTGAAGCACCGATATACTTCACAAACACGCCCTGTTAGCTCAACTTCATGACGTATTCGTAATTTTATTCGTTTTCCACTCGGCGACCATATGGAATGAATTAAATATGAGTCCCAGGCATTTTGGGGCCAAATGATAATATCTTATCGATGAAATTTTTATGTTAGGGTCAAAATAGGCAAATTGTAGATACAATAGCTGATAAAATATTCTCATCATCTTTCAATGTATGCAATATTAATGAGGCTTTGTTTTTCTTTCTGTTTCGTCGTTGCTGTGTTTTTTTTTTGTTTTGTTTTGGAAAAATATCGAAATTTTTGATGTCTGTCATCTTCCGATTTAGTCATTTGCATATGTACATATATTTCACTTTGCAAATCATCCATATATTGAAAATCATTCTGGCCTGCTTATCCTTCCGTCTTAGGACGCTTTTAAATTATGTATAATGTATTAGGTTTATAATTTAATTTAATTTAAACGACGTCATTTGCCTCATATACAGCAAAAGTTATTCAAGTTTTCTCGCAACTGTGTAAGTAAAAATGAAAAAAAATGATAAAAGGATATTACAAAGTATAAAAATTTTCATATATTTTTTTTGGAAACACTACACTGGACAACATCTGTTTTGGTGCCGCAAAGCTTGAATCTGTATCTTCATAACTTAGCAGTGATGAGTCCAGAAATGTTGCCCGTTTTGCTTTATCAGCTCCGAAAAGCTAGCATTAGTGAGACTCTTCAAATAATGGACTTTGATTTAGATTATGCTCCTCGGTTTAGGAACAAAAAAGTGACTTAAAATTAAAATTAGAATATTTTATGGGCATTTTCAGACATAAAATATTGAAGAAAGTCAGGTCAAGGGCAACCCTGGATGCTTCGTTTATAAGATTTTTAATCGTGAGACTGTACTTTCCAGCCCAAGGTATATAGGCAACCTCTCAGTCTGTACACCTTGCTTACAGCCTCTTTGCAGGTTCCAGCAGCGATCTACCATCATGTGAGTGTCCCATCATCCCTGGTATCAATTTTCTATTGTTTAAATTAGCTTCCGTCAAATGGTAGTTTGACCGTGAATTTTGGGTAGGTAGGTAAATTTTTATTGCAATGTGTGGACAATGGTACAGTTAGCTTAAGTTCAAGTTTCTGGAGTCGCAGCTGCTATTCTCTGGGCTCTATCTTAAAAACAAAAGAATCATATCTCCAAAACAATGGCTCCCACAAGAACGTTGTGTATAGCAAACTTTCGTAGAATAAAGCAAGTCGTTCATATATTACTTTCACGTGGTGTCAATACTAAAAAAGTTACAAGTCAAAAACCACACCCAAAAAGGAGAGAACAACTTTCGAACGCCAAAACTTTTTTATTTCCACGTTTAACGCAAAAACGTTCGGAAACATTTCTTAAAAAATTTTTGTCACAAATCGTTTGCGGTATTGATTGTTTCAATCACTGTAAATTGGCGGGAGTTATTGCATCCCAAGGGGGGAATGTCGCGTAAAAAAGCGTTTTTAGGCCAAATAATCGACTTTCGATGGCAAACCCTCCATTGCGAAACTCGCAGAGTATTTTAGTACGCAGGCTGATTTTTGGCGCATTGTGTAGTATGTCTTACTGTCAGCTAAAATTCAAGTTTCTGGGGTCGCAGCTCCAATCCTTTTGGCGCCATCTTGTAAACAAAACAAAAAAGTGGGACGGCCCCATATCTCGGAAAGCACCGGTCCCACAAAAAAGTTTTATATGACAAACTTGTGTAAAATTCAATTTGCAATAAGTTTTGGATACATCATTTTCACGTGCTGTCAATATTCAAAGAGTAACATGCCAAAAATGACGTTGAAAAGAGGGAAGGGTCACAACTTCTTTGTTTTCCCTATTACTGCGAAATTCTTTCGAAAATAACTTTAGACAGTTTTATCACCAAACGTTTGGGGTATCGCTTGTTTCGATCACTGTACCCTGGCTGGTGTTGTTGTGTCTCGAAAGGAGAAAAGTCACATGAAAAAATCATTTTAGGACCAGGTAAACGGGTCCTCCGCCCCTTTTTGGGTGTTGTTTTTGACTCCTAACTTTTTTATTATTGACACCACGTAAAAGTGATGTATCAACGACTTGCTAAAAATACGTAGAATTTAGCAAGTTTGCAAGTTGTATACAATTTTTTTGTGGGAGCCATAGTTTCGGAGATATGGGGCTACCCCACTTTCTTTTGGTTTTAAGATGGAGCCCAGAGGATTGGAGCTGCGATCCCAGAAACTTGAACTTAAGCTAAATATACCATACACATTGCAATAAAAGTTTGCCTGTCTACCAAAAATACACGGTTTACGTCAAAATTCGGGTGCCTTGACTGTACTCATTGGCTTGGTGATACATTTCACGCGGTTTCTCTTTCATATCACCCAAATTTTCAGGAAAGTGGTCCAAGAGATTATGTAAGTAGTGCTCGTTTATACTTATATTTCAACCAAGATTTTCGAAGTTCGTAAGCATGTTGTTTACTAGCTCTTGTTAGCTCTGTATTTACCCAAAACGAAGGACTTTTAGGCACTAAATTCAAACTCATTCATCCAGTTGAGAAAATAGGAGTCATTTATGAGATGCCTTATCAAAATGGTCAGCCTTCATTTTTTCGCCACTTGGATCAGGCATTTTATGCCCTTTGTAGTGAAAACAGAGCTCATCATTTATTTATTTATTGTTATTCACTCAAAATTCTATACCAATCACAAAGTGACAAAACATATAAAAGTAATAAAAAAAACACAGATAAAAACGAAAACAAGATTGCAAAGAAATCAAATGAAGAAAAATTTAAATGAAGATGAAAACTTATAGGAAAAGAAGAACAAATTATGAAATGAAAAGTTTAGCGATTCTTTGCAGGCAGCAACTGTATCTTTGAAAAAGGAACAAATAAGTGAAAAGAACCAAGTCACAGCTTTTATGCATGGCGAATGAAACTAGTTGCTTAGGAAAGAACTAAGTTGGTGGGCACAATCTGAATTTCGAAAAGGTCCTTTGAGTGAGAAGGTCTTGAAGGATCGTGGAATTCCAATAAAGTGGGCAAGTGATTCGAATTTCCAAGTTGGCATCATTTGGATAGAACACGCAGGTCAACATGAACTCGACGAGACTGAAAGGACAGAAGATTAAGATCACTAGTTACACTGGTCTTCTGATTTATGGATTCCATCCCTGAAATGCAGTTCCGTAAGAATTTCGAAATACGCTTCCACGTCTGATTTTACCTCTACGTTCGATAAAAATCGTTTTCCACGCATGAATGTATTGAGATATGAGAACATTCGGAAATCGCAGGGAGCCAAGCCTAGCGAATAAAGTGGGTGTTGCAACAGTTCGTAATTTAATTCAATGACTTTAGTGGTGATACTTTTTTGAGTTGAAAAATGATTTTTTCTTCTGTAAATCAGGTGTTTTGTCACAAATTTTAACACTCAAAGGTTACAATAGTAATTTTTAACTTCCCAGTATATGGGAAGTTCTTGTAATCGCCTCGAAAATCGAAATTGAAATTTTCAACATTTCTTTATGTTTTAAGGTCTATAGAGTATATATAAAGTGTTTTTAGAAAGAAGTATGTATGTGTGTGTGTGTGTGTGTACGTACGTACGTGCGTTCGTGGACAGTTTTTTCTATGAGCATAACTCACGTAAATAATGTCGTATCGACTTTGTGTCAATCGAAGGGTCTTTGAAATCTTAAGAGCTGATTAGTTTTTGGGACACTTCGGTCGGGGGGGTTTGTTGTTTTGACCCTTTGAAGGTCATTTCTGTCATGCGTTATATCTCCGGAACCAATCATACGATTTGCATAGTTAAGGTGTCAATCGACGCGTATTAAATTTTTTGTGATTCCTTTAAATTTTTTAAAAAATCGTTGGAACCGTTTTTTAATTTATTAGAAAAAAGTGTTAAAATTTAGGTGTTTTCTCATAAACAATAAGTTTTTAACCTAATTTGCAGCACTCAGTAACTAGTGTATATAAAATTTATGTAGTAAAAATAGTGTTTGTAAGAAAACCAGCAAAACTTTTTTCATGGTTACGTAAAAAATGAAATTAAAAATAAAAAATCATTAAAAGTCATCATGATTTTCAAGGTCCTTTTTATCATTCATTATATCTCACGAACCATATGATATTTGCATCATTGAGGTGTCATTCGACGTGTGTTAGCTTTTTTGTTATGTTTTAAACTTTATAAAAAAATCCTTTCTGCTGCTTTTTCCATTTAACTTTTATTAAATGGAAAAAACGGCAGATGGGAAAAATTAAAGTTTTTTTTCATAAAAAATAAATTTTTAACCTGATTTGCACAGCTCAGTAATAAATGTTTATATAATTTATACATTCCTAATAGTTTTCGAAGAAAAACTGGTCAATTTTTTTTTGCATGATCCAAAAAAACCTAAAAAACGGCTCGAGAAAATACACAAATTCAATGATTATGCCGAAGTCATGGCAATTTTGAACAAAATTATTTAAAATGGACACCTCGCGAGAAAACCTCTTCAGTGGGCGTAATAACAAGAATGCATTCATTTTTGCTAGCGCTCTTCTGCCCTTCAAGCATCGATATAAAAATAACGAATAACGTAAAAAAGGCTTTATAGCCCGCCCCCCTCCGATTTATCCGCGTGAATAGTCAATCAATTCAATCCACCCCCAACAAAAGCCTTACTTAATCAATGAACGCTACAGTAGATGATATGATTGATATCAGCTCATTTCAATTACGGTTATGAGTACCTCTCATTATTATTATTTAAAGTAGAAGTATTTTCATAATTTCTTTTGTGTTTAATATTTTTAATATTCATGTAGATATTACTGGGAAGTTGACCGAGTGGACCTCAAGGGTTGCACCTCGCGGCTTGTTGTTTATTGTTTTACCAGCTTGGAGGTAATCCACTAATGGAATCTCTTTTGCATCTCGGAAAACGGATGCAACCACGAAGAATGGAGCCTAACTTGATTTGGCGCTGAAATACTGGGTTTACACCACTTAGCCTTTCGTTTTAATTCATGTTTATCATGGTAAATTTATAATGATAAAACGATGCTCAAAATTCTTTTTATTCTTTCAAAAATGCTCCAAATGTTGTTGAGAAAGTAGCATACGAGAGTGTTTCTGTGGCATTGTTAGCAAATGCGGCATTCATTTTGCACACATTTTTCTGTAACCTAAAGCTTCAGCCAAAACATTATTCACACTGCCTTATGAGGTGCCTAATTTTTCTCGGACAATCAACGATCTTTCATAATTATATCCTGTATGTTTGCTATGTTTTCTGGTGTTGATGTACTTTTTGGACGTTCTTTTTGTGGATCGCCTTCAAAATATGTATGACCACTTTTTAATGCAGAAACTCATCTGTCTACCGTTTGAATTTACAGTAAAGAGTCCTTATATATATTTAACAATCGTTCATGAATTAGTTTTGATGCTACACCTTCCAAAAATAAGAATTTTATTACTGCACGATATTGAAGTTTTCTCATTGTATAAAAATACGATGACACCTCACCTTTAAACGATTTTTTTTGTTGAATACTGTTTTTTAACTAGATGGTTTACTCGTCGATTTTTTTTGTAGGACTACAAAGCTATCAAAAACATCACAACATCAGATCCACACTTGCAACATACTGAAAAGTTACAAATAAATCGAAAAATACATATAAACTGAATTTCTAAACTATATTTTTTAACATTTTAGCCTGGCATTTACATTTTAGATTGCACATCGACAAAACGTGCACATTTCATTTGGATATCGTTCTGATATTTTTTTAAATAAAGCTTAAAACGATGCATCCTTTCACTGCTTTCTATATATCTATTATTTGTATCTTCTACGTGTCTGATGCATATCAAGCAAAAGTTTATGGTAGAATGTATTTATTTTGCATTTGCAGATAACATTGAAGCAGAGCTGTTGTGAAGTTGTCTATGCAAACACTTTTTGTTATTCTGAATGAAAAAAAAATCATGAACAGGATATTCGGCAAACTTACTGGACCAAAGTCCGACTATCTACGTTGAATTCAAATACAGATTTTCGGAACTTTAGAGAAGTACATTCACGACTGTACCACTTAAATTGGATTCCATCAATTGATCATAGTGTCCGATACCAGTCTAAAATTGCATTAAAATATAACTTGAGTTTTCGCATTTCAATTATGTGGTAGTTCATGCAGTTCTTCAGAACAGGTGCTATATTTAGCACATTCGTGGCCATATCATATATGGTAACTGGATTAGCTATAGCGCTGCACTTTTCCGAAACTTGATTCGAACTTGAAGTGGTACTATTTGGAAACTCAATTCAGACATATTGTATACATAATTGAGTAGTCAATTAACCTTAATTGCTTGTGAAAAGTTTTGTGCGGATAAATTCGAGTAATTGAACTTGTGAAAATGAAAATTGATGGGTACAATTGAAAGTCAAGCTTATAATTTATTAAACTTTCTTTTTAGAGTACACTTCAACTCAGTGAATATCTAGAATTATAAATATTTCATACATTATTGGACTTACTTCATAGCCATATTAAATTTATGCCCAATTGAAATGAATCAAGAGATTTCAAAAGTGTTCAGGTTTAGAAATAACTCGATTTAAAAAAGTACAAACTGTTTCTAATACTTGACTCCTGAATCAAATTTTTTCGAGCATATTAGTTATATTTGTTGATTGGAAAAGTTCCAATTTTCTAACTTGAAAGCCGTTAATTTCCATTGTTTCTAAATAAAACACTCCTGAGCTACTGTTCCTGAGATACCATTACGGAAAAAAAGTTAATTAAATTAGGCACTAATACTTTTTTTAAATTTTTTTATGATCCTCTGAAATCATTTTTTAACAAGCCGCGAGGTGCGACCCTTGAGGTCCACACGGTCAACTTCCCAGTAATATCTACATAAACATCAACAACATTACAACAATGAAAGGTATTCATAACAGTAACAGGAATGAGTTAATATGAATCATATCGTCTACGGGTGGGTCCATTGATTACGTAAGGTTTTTGGTCGATGAGGACAGATTGAATATTCACGCGGATCAATTGGTGGGGGCCTTTTTGATCTTGAAAATTTTTGTTGGTTTTCAAAATTTAAGCATTTTTTTTAATCAAAAAACTTTAAAAACTATTAAAAAGCTGCTCAATTATGCAAATATTTTAAAACTTTGATTGAATTTACAACATTTTTTTTTTTTAATATAGGATATAAAGTAATAGCATTCGTATGAACCCTCTTTACATGGTAACTTTGAATGTTTTTTTTATTTTTAATTTAGTTTTTTTCATAATCATGGAAGAAAATTTTGCCGGAGGCTCTTCAAAAACTAATGAGAATGTATAAATTTTATAAACTGGTATCACTGTGCGGTGCAAATCAGGTTAAAAAATATTTTTTATAAAAAAAACATAATTTTTCGCATTTTCTTCTATTAAATTAAAAAAAACGGCTGAAACGAATTTTTATATTGTTGAAAACTTCACAAAGATGTTAATACACGTCAACTGACACCTTAACGATCCAAATATTATATCTGGTTCGTGAGATATAGTGAATGATAAAAATGACCTTGAAAATCTTGATGAGTTTTAATGATTTTTTATTTTTTATTTAATTTTTCACGTAATCATGGGGAAAAGTTTTGATGGTGTTTTTACAAAAATTGTTTGCAATATATAAATTTTATAAAGGATGATTACTATTTTTCGCAAATCAGCTTAAAAATTTATTGTTTATGAAAAAAAAACCTAATTTTTTGCAGTTTTTTTTCTTAAATTAAAAAAACGGCTCCAAAGATTTTTTTAAAAATGCGACAGATTTACAAAAATATTAATACGCGTAAAATGACACCTAATCGATTCAAATCCTATGTTTGATTCGCGAGATATAACGAATGACAGAAATGACCTTGAAGAGCATGATGACTGTTGATGATTTTTTATTTTTTATTCGACTTTTTTTGTAATCATGAGTAAAAGTTTTGATGAAATTTTTATAAAAACTGTTTGGAGTATGTAAATTATATAAACTTTGATTACTTGGACTTGACAATAAGGTTAAAAATTTATTGTTTTTGAAAAACAACAACAATTTTTTGCACTTTTTTTTAAAATTAAAAAACACCTACAACGATTTTTTTTAAAACTTTTTAGAATCACATAAATGTTAATACGCGTCGATTGACACCTTGATCAAGGAAATCGTATGTTTGGTTCGCGAGATATAACGCATGACAGAAATGACCTTCAAAGGAGCAAAACAACAAACCCCCCCCCCCCACCGAAGTTTCCCAAAAACTAATCAGCTCTTAAGATTCCAAAGACGCTTCGATTGACACCTTAACGAAGTCGATACGACTTTGTTTACGTGAGTTACGCGCTTTGAAAAAACTGTCCACGAACGCAAACACGTACGTACGGACGTACGTACGGACGTACATACATACATACACACACACACATATACATACTTCTTTCTAAAAACACTTAAAATATACTCGTAAGACCTCAAAACGTAAAGATATGTTGAAAATTTCAATTTCGATTTTCGAGTCGATTACAAGAACTTCCCATATACTGGGAAGTTAAAAATTCACACCCATGTTTCCAGAAAATTATCATTGTAATGGAAAAATGACATCCAGCGAATTGGAAATCGCTAGAATCAATTCTACAAATTAAAGCCAGAAAAATATTTATTCGAACTTTTTTTTCCGAGAAAATACGAAAGCATAAATATGATCCAATATAGCATCACCCAGAAAACTCTTCGAATAAATGTATAAATTCTGTGGATGGATGGATGAGAACAAATTTTATTACATTTTATTGAAATTTCACTATTTATAATTATTTTATGGATACTGACGATGAATTAATTTTGCTAGCATTTTCAATAAATTTAAGAACGATAAAATTTTTAAAAAAATCACTGTCTTTATTTCTTTCGAAAAAAATATCTCTGATGTATTAGAAAAGTCTAGGATCACTTTATTGATCAAAACCCAAAAAATTACAAGATTCGTTCTTGGAAATTTAGCAGTTCAGAACTATAGAAAAGCTTCCCAGAAAAATACTGGGAAAACTAAAGCTGCAGATCTATACTTTAAAAATTCTACAAGATCTATAGTTATTAAGTTTTAGGAAGTAAATGCCTGGAATGTTTACTTCAAACATAAATGTATGAAAACTAACCTGAACCTTAGTGAAATTTATCGAAAATAGTAACTTCTATCAATTGTAAATTGTGGCTGAAAAATTAAAAGTCTCCAAAATTTTCGTTGAATTTATTGCAAATAGTAACTCGAAAAATTCAACCATGGTTTCTTTCAATAATAAGACTTCTAAGCCGTTTGTGAACATAAGGAAACTTGCTTCACCCATTGGCCCCCGTTCTTCCACTCTTGTCTTGTGGGAAAAATGGTCCCGAAGTTTTTGCCAAATTCTAATTGTACGTCTATATATATAGACTTTTCAGTATGATAAAGGGTCTTTCCCTCCAGCTTCCTCTTTCCTTGAGACGCGCAGCGATAGCGACTGCAGCTTTCCTCATCCTCTCCTCTAAATTCAATTTCTTCTAGATAGGGGGTGCTTCGGCTTAGTGGAATTTACACCATAGTCTTTAGACCACCTACTGATATTGTTTACGACAAATTACATCCTGACATTGACTAACCTGAAGATGATACACCACACATCTGGATAATGAGCTAATTTTTTTCAACACTGATGGAAAAGACATGGATCATGGCTATCGAAAATAATATGTCCAGTGTTGTACAGCGCGAAAAAGCCAAAGCCTACGAGGATGCTCTAGAATAAAACCAAAAATGAACATTTACATCGTGTACGACACCTATCAAAAATAGTCCTGCTGTGTAAAAACATAAAGCCTTTGATGACATACTAAGAAGCGCTGATGTTAATTTGTCGAGTAGCAAAATAAGAAAAAGCTACAGATTTATCAAAAAAATCAAAAATGATTTTAAACCAAGGTCAACATTCTGTTTAAAAACTGATGAATAGCTGTTTTTATACCCAGGACAATAATCTGTTAAAGAAAGGATAGTTCGATGCTAATAAAATGCATAGATATATAGGTGGAGTAGAGACTTCTTTGTCCACTAAGCTTCAGCTTGGATCTCGAAATCCCTGGAGATGAAGCGTTAGAAAGTCACCCCTCATTGTTTTCCTTACAATTTGATAGTAACATTTTGCGCTAAAAAATATGAAACAAAATTAAGTACCAGAAATTAATTAAATCCCTGCTGAAAACTTAAGAAATGGCGAAAATAAATGGAAACTAAAAGATATCAATATATTTAAATATTGAACAAAGTGGAAATGCAAGAAAACTTGTACAGGAGGTAGTTGGATAAAAACTACAAAAATATGTCACTACTGGGTATGTCCTTCAAAATTTAGATTAAAATTTTAGGAAATTGAATGAAAAGTTTGTCCCAATTACAAGTTCAGCGATGATACACGTCGTTAAGGGAAGGTCGGCCGAAAGGATCTCGTTGAAAAACCTTGCAGTGACCGTCCATTAACCGGTAAAGATGTTACACATGTGCGTGATTGTTTCAAATATTTTTATCGATGATTTGAGCATTAAAAGGAGTGCGCCAAATTGGTACCAAAAATGTTCACCGATGAACAAAAGGACATGCGAGTGCTCCGCGGTGCCTAGAACTCTTGAAAAAGAGTGAAAAGTATCCTTATTTTTCAAATTCAGTTATCACTCGTGCTAAGTCATGAATCTTTAAATACAACCCCCGGAAACAGAAAGGCAGAGCTCAGAGTGGAACACCCCATCTTCGCTCCGGTCCAAGAAGGCATGCATGAGCAAGTCCAAGATCAAAACCATACTCATTGTCTTCTTTGATGTTAGAACTATGTTTATCAGGAATTCGAATCTACTGGGACCACTTCGAACGCAGTTTTTTACTTGAAAGGAGTTTCCCGCGCTGCCGTAGTGACATAAAGGACGCATGGAAACTTTATCTCGATAATGTGCCAAGCCACAGCGCTTATGGCGTCTCACATCTACTGGCCGGATTTATATAACTTATTGGTTTCTCAGCGTTTCCATAGGCTTGACCGGCTCCCCACATTTTTTTTGTTCGCTCGCTTAAAAGGAGCCCTGAAAGGAAAACATTGAGACCGATTGAACACATTCAGGCTTATCGGCTCTAAAGAACCTGTTAAAAAAAGCTTTCTAGGCTTTCAGGCCTGGAAACACCACCTAGATAAATGCATCGACGCAAGAGGTTACTATTCTGAAGATTTTGAACTAATTGTACGAATATGTCCAAAATATGATTTTTTGTGAACACCGTCCCATTACTTTTAGAACGCACCCTATAAATGTATAATAGTGTAGTGTTTGTATGTGACAAAGCAAGGCTCAAATAAAGCTGTAGCACCACAAAGAAGAAAGTGTGTAAAACGAATGTCCGAACAAAATACCATTCCTAGCAAACTTTTAAGAGATACTTACTTCAAAATCTTATATTTTCTATAATTTGATTATGGTTTTTCATCAAAATTTTGGTAAATAAGACTGTGAAAATTACTTCCTGACTAATTCATAATAAAGGAAAACACTCTTGTGCCCACTAATTTACAATTTACGTTTCACTCCCTGGATCACGAACTAAACATATTAAATTTCCTTTCAGTTCAACCAAGCTCAATTTCCTATGCCCAATTTCACAATGATATCATCAAAATGAAAAACTTTAAAATATTTCAAAAGTTTTCAATAGCTTCAAACTGTTCCTACCGATTCTAGTTCTATTCCCAATCTTTTCAACCGACAAATAAGGAAATCCTTTGAATACAGCTTAAAAGGATGAGTAGGTAATGTTGTTTGGCTACTTAGACCCACCGTCACTTGAAAACTTTACTCTAAACACAAAACAGCCCGATTGGAAGCTTAAGAGAATATTAAATTATTCAGAGGAAAATTTTCGTATCCTTCGAGAAATGAATCCTATGCCTGTTCAGTGTTGTTACACCACTGTTCATATGAGAACTTGGAAGTGTACATGAGTCCAACTTTCACCGTGAGCACACATGTACGGTTTTGGGAGTCAAAATTCCGAGACGATGCAGAAAGGATATCGCAAGGTACATTGTGGAAGGGTAGGTGACACTGAATCTAATATGTTGCCAATTTTTTCGCATGAAAAGACATTCGAAGTATACAATTCAAATCAACCTTGTGGTAATTATGATCCCAGGCTCCATTTCAAATGTAAACTATGATAGTGATGCAAAAAATAAAGAAACTCAACAAAATCTGTATCCTGACTACCTACATAACAAATGGTAGCACTCTGTTATGTTCATATTACAGAAAATATGAACCGTGCTGTAAAAGCGCGATGATATGCAGCGACTGTGACTACAGAAGCGATGAGTTAATGTTTTCATCATATCCACCAAATGTGAATTTGAGCCCATCCGTTGGCGTCTTATCGTTTCGCTACATGGTGCTTAAACATTCCGGTTGACATTAAGGATGGATATTTTACGGACATAAAATATGAGGTTGACAGGTACTAAAGATGCTGACGAAAGCTATTTTCGTAGCAGATACGACGCGAAATGTGCTTGGTTGCTGCTTATCAGGAGCTTAATTTTAAGAAGCGATTTCAGTGACGTCAAGACATTCCAGGTAGTCTAATTATAAAGGACTAGCTTGCTGTTTTGCTGGGATAAGAAGCTGTACGGGATTAATGGATTTTTTTGAGAATTAGATCGGAATTTTTAATTGGAGAGTAGAAAAGATTTCGTTTGGTTGAACATTTTTATTGCGTAAACTAACTTTAAAAAATTGAGTATATCGTTTGTAAACTCCTTTTCCGTCAAAAGTAAACATACCTTAATTTTTTGTTTCAGAATGTAAATAATGACTTATCAGGAGCAAATTTCTATATTGTTAGTTGGCAGTGGAATTTTGTTGGAAGAATATTGAACACAAATGCACACCTGAAGAAGCGAAAAATGATCCTGCTTTCTAAGATTTTCTGGAACTTGCTTAGCCTTGATTGTCAATTCAGGTTAAAAACAGCAAGAAGTTGATAGAGTATCAGGAAAAACATATCAACAGTAGATATTTTCAGGCATCAAATAAAATACAGGGTCATTCACGGGATCAGGATGTTTTTAGAATGTGCACTTGTGGAGGCCACGCACCCCCACAGAATTGTGGAAGGTCCGAATTTGTTTAAAACAAAAGGTTTTTTCGGTTAGTCGAATCAATGCTTTAGTCAATAGAGCAATGTTTTTTCCGTAATAAGTTAACCACCCACACTCAACGAAACTTCCGTCGTCATTTCACGATTTTTAGCAGTGATTTGATCTTCAATCCAATCCTAATTTTAAGTTGGGCTAACATCTTCACTGCCTGTCTTGGTAAAGCTCTAAAAAATGGAGGTCTTGCTCGTATAGTTTCGAACCCATACAACTTTTCGATGGTTAGGATGGTAATCCTTCAGAACCCAAACGGACCTTCGTTATTCAACTTTGTGTCACATTTTAAGGCAGAATTTGGAGTTGCATCGATACAAGATGAAGATATTCTAACAATTTTAGGACGGTGACTTTTTGTTAGAGAATTCGTTGGAAAAAAGTTGGATTGCCTTTTTTTCACAAGTCTTGAAGTCCATTTCTATCTGAATTGATTTGTGGATAAAAAATATTACTGATACTGATGTGCTGCAAATCTAGGAAACATCTATCATATGTCTCTACATAATCCTGGAATTACAGTGTGCAATCATCGGGCCATACTTCTTCGAGAGAATGGTGTCCGTGTTAAGGTCAACTCCAAACGTTGTCTCGTCATGTTAAATGATTTTTTTCCTGTATTATGACGCAGGTGTATTTCGGGAGACGTGTTTGGTCCCAACAAAATGAAGCAATCTGCCATGAATCAAATGTGGCACTGGACTTGGTCCGTCAGAATTTTTCGAGCCGTATCATTTCTTGGCGTAGTGACAACGTCTGCCTTCCGGTCTCCTGACACTGTGTTGTTTTTCTTGTGGGTGTACCTATAAAAAGGAGTATACATAAATACTCAGCTCAGTTATCTTGAAGATTTGAAGAAGGCTATCCGGATTGAAATCAACCGCATCCCCACTAGATTTTGCTGAAGATATTGCCAAGCTGCGCCAAATAGATGGATAAATGCATTTAAGAAAATGGCCGCCATATGTTCGACGTAATCTTCGAAAAATTGTCATATAGCGAAATTCCTTCCTGCCATCAACATTTTATGTTTAATAAAAAACGTTTACTTCGAAAAATGACCAAATTGTGACCTTTTGAAACCCATCTTCAATCCACGAATAACCTTGTATCTAAACAAATAGTTACATTGATTTTGAATATTGATAATTTTTTTGGCTTATCATTTTATTAACATAATCCTTTACAGTAAAATTGCATTATATTTTTGATAGTTATTTACGTGAAATGCTGTTTCAATCCGAAATTAAATTCAAAACTTAGAAAATATACTTGAAGTGATCGAACTTTAAGCAAATACAAAGTGTGCCTTTGCCTAAATTTTTTCACACTCTTAATACAAAAAACCAACAATTTCTATTCAAATTCACTAAAGCTCGAGAACAAAGATTTAAATAATTTTTTAGAATATATTTGAAAATTTTGACCTTGAATTTTTTTTTAATAAAATGCAAAAGTTTGATAGATTTGTTATATGGAAATTTCATTTGTCTATTTTCAATGACATATTATGTAAATTTTTCACAATAATGCATCCACTGGGAAAAATTATGGAATTGCCTGAATAGTGCTACGCATTTTATTTAAGAGAATTGGATATATTCAGAAGTATTTGCACATTTCAAACCGATTTTCTTCTGCTAAACAAATTTGTGACAAAGTAGCCATGTATTATAAATCTTGTTTGGTCCAATTTTCACAGGTAACGGAACTATCAAAAATAATATTATAAATGTACGTGGTTCTTCTTCCTTAAAAAACATTTAATTTGATATTAGTCAGTTTATCATGGGTTAGAACCTCCTAGTCTAGTCAACAACTTCGTCTTCTAGTGTGCTTTTGGTTAGTAACTCACTAACACTATTATTGCACATTAGTGTTAGTGAGTTGCTAACCAAAAGCACACTAGAAGACGAAGTTGTTGACTAGACTAGGAGGTTTTAACCCATGAAAACTGACTAATATTGAATAGCGACGTAGGCATATATGCGAACCAATTGACAGTAGTTATACTTCGCGGATACAAATAATGAAAATAGTTGAAATATAACGAGCTTAACCCATCAACAAGCCTAATCGTGGTCTTGCAGTCTGGTGACGGATGGTAAATGACAGCTCCTGAAGAGGATGCTATCCGTCACCCCGAAACCACACTTCCCATATAATTTGAGTTTTTCAAACACGCAGAAAAACTGTATCAAATGTTGCCATTAACTGTAAGACGTAACAGGTTTTTTTCTCAAGATGTATACTTCCTTGCCAATTGTTTTTGGGAGAAAATTGTTATTGGAACTCTAACACACTTTGAAAAACATACTCTGTATGTTTCTTTTACAAATCGCCGAAGAGAAGATTATTCAGACTTTTTTGACAAAATGTGGACCAGCTTCTAATATGTAAACAAATTCAACGGCCATTCTCAATATTTCAAGGGGAAAATTCAAGGTACTTTTAAGTGGACAAACTTAACTCATTGATCTATATCATCGTTTCTCAAACTGCCAAAATAAAATGGGTCGCACACTACTAAGAAATAAGGAACCTCTACGAAAAATTCTTTTTATTAGATAATTAATTTTAAGCTTCAATCAAGCATTATAAAGATTACTTGACAATATTATTAAAAAATGTATGGTGGAGTATCTTAGAGGATTCAATTATATTCAATAGCTTTTTCAAAAGATTGACAAACGATGTTATGGAAGTAAGAAAAATTGTGCAAGTTCTCATGCATATTCCGTATGTTTTTAGAAACTCTAGCGTTCGTTGCGCACTAGATTTTTAATGATTCCAAGCAATATTTCTATGTTGGAGTTATTTTTTGAAACATTAAAAAATGGTATAAGCTTCTATGATCGCAAAGTGACTGATTATGAATAATGCTGATAAGTTGATCGGGAATTTTTTTACGAAACTTTGAAAAAACATTTATTGTAAAGATTTAGACAAGCAGTTAATATTTACGTACTTTCCAAATTAGTTTTCAAAAAAAATTCATGAAAAATCTTCGGTGGTGGTCTAATAGTTTTTCCGAATTTTTTTTTTCTAGAAAAATGGCAGTCCATACCGTATTTTTTGAAACAGTAATGGTAACTTGTTTTGAGTTTTAGAGCTAAACGATGATTTGCAGTTTAATCCAAATAACTTCATACTGGTCGCATGAAATAATGCATAACTGTAATGCTCAAGGTCTTTAAAATGCTCAACTTAATAATTAGCAAAACATATTATTCGGAGTAGTTCTGTTCTACAATATAACAGCGCTAACTAAATTTCACAAACGTTTTATAGTGGAACTTTAAACTAATATGTGTATGAAATCGGCTCAATACACTTCTTGTGTCTGAGTTCTACATAAGGATGCTCTAAAGTCAGCAAATGAGGTGGCAGTGATTGCCTTTCTTGAAATTCCGTCAGTGTCTGTAGGTGAAGTGTTTATATGTCATAGTAAAATATTATCTTTGTAGAAAATCTTGATGCACTTTTACTTAGAAGGTGTAAAATCGATACTGCCTAAGAAGCGTTATACTTTCCTTTATCATTGCTTCGACAGTTATTAAAAGATACCTTATCAGGAATGGGTCTTTAATTTTTCATTAGTTAATTTTTGAGTACTTCTAAGTAATTTTTCTTAGTATTGGGTTTAAAAGCAAAGGTATGCAGTTTAAGTTCAATATAGCCCGTCTCTGCACGAAGCCAAGCCAAGTTCCAATAAATACATCCATTTTCAAATGTTTTTTATCTGAATCCTACAGAAACTCTCTTCCATTTGTATATTTTACTGTATCAAGCAAGATATCAAGGAAGTTTTCCGCCCATCCTTATTTCGTTACTAAATTTTTCAGTTGAAATTGTAGCTATGAATTTTCTAGTTATCAAATCGTAGATAATTAATCCTGACGGGCACAAGCAAACATTAGATACTTTGGACTAGTGCACGGACTCACAAAATGGCAGTGATACTGAAACTAGATATGCAAGTCCATGGGTTAGCAGCAAGGACTTACCAATATCTGAGCTATGAATATGAGAGCGGTTGATGATGAGCTTTCGAATGGGGATTAGAGCAAGTCGCTATGGTTGTATCTATAAGGATTATGACGACGACGTAGATGATGGAATCCGGAATGAATAGAACCTCGACCCAGTTAGAGATCTCGGCATCAGTAATTACAATACCGATTATTATTGTAGCCAAGCATTAACAAGAAAGTGGCTTACAAGTTGCCATGGTCACTTCTCAATTGTGGTGCACTTGTATTCAAGTGGTGGTAAAGCGATGTAAATGTAGATGGATGGACATTTGGGTTGTGATTAGTAGATCAGTGATGAGCATGAGGTCAATTGAGCCCAAACTTTTGCGCCTTGCAAACGGGCAACTGAAAGTGTATGTGTATGCCAGCTTATCATTATCTATGCTGTCAAGCAGTAATACAATAAAGATTTCTCTTTAAGCAAGACAAAAGTACGACCAAAATCCTTACCGAAAATTCAAAATTAATCTCGATGAAGTAAAATTTTACACCTTTGCAAATAGAAAACAATGAACAACATTTTAAAATGCTGTTAACATTGAATTAAGCCTCTGATGAATGTTTAATAGAGAATATAATAACTTTTAAACTCCAGCTTAACCCGAACAACTTTTTAAATACAACAGTAAATTGAAGAATTCGAGTTGGTAAAGGTACAAACTAAATTTTTAAGCCATATTAGGCTAAGCCCAATTTGGTTAAACCTTATTCGGCTAAGCCACAATTGGCGAACCACCTTTAGGCATATAAAGCTTAGCATCATGCGGACCTTATTTGACCCGTATGGGTGTTGCCGCAATATAACTGAAATAAAACTCCGCCTCAAAATTAAAAACGGGATATCTATTTGTGTTATATGTGTGTTCGTGTTTTTGTATGTACCCATAAAAATAAAGACAATTTTATTTGAATAGGGACGTGTGTGTTCGATTATATTTGTGCTTCATGATTTGCATACTCTTAAGCGCATTAATATTTGTAGCTTCACTATCGAATATACGAACCATCATTTCAATTTGAATCCATAATTCAAGTGATTGAGACATCGGTCGGAAAATCTTTTTGAGCGTTATATTTTGCCGTCCTCGCACAGCTTATGTTCCCATTAATTGATGTTAAATATAAAATTTCTACTCTCTTTCAATGATCAAGTAGTTTAAAATAAAAAAGGGCACCCGAAAATATTTGCATGGTTTGTAACACGACAAAATTAGAATAGCAACAATTTGACACAAATAGGCCAAATTCGAAAAAATTGGCGCAACACAATTTTGATCATCATTATTTTATTTACCAAATTTTGCCACTTGGTACTCCATTTTAAACAACACAAATGCATAATATTTTATGGAAAAAAATTATCTGAATTTACCGTCCGTTGCCTGAACTCCGGGAATTAAAACGAAAAGTGTACCTAAATCCCTTTCTTCTTCGTTTCTTCATTCAGCTTTTCTGTTTATATTTTTGAACTCGTTTTTCTTCTTCTTTGCGATAAGCATGAAATCAATAATTTTGCACAAGCAGCTGTTTTGTAACAACTTTTTAACTTCCCAGTATATGGGAAGTTCTTGTAATCGCCTCGAAAATCGAAATTGAAAATTTCAACATATCTTTACGTTTTGAGGTCTTTAGAGTATATTTTAAGTGTTTTTAGAAAGAAGTATGTATGTATGTGTGTGTGTGTGTGTATGTACGTACGTTTGTGGACAGTTTTTTCAAAGAGCGTAACTCACGTAAACAAACTCGTATCGACTTCGTTGAGGTGTCAATCGAAGCGTCTTTGCAATCTTAAGAGCTGATTAGTTTTTGGTACACTTCGGTCGGTTGTTTTGACCCTTTGAAGGTCATTTCTGTCGTGCGCTATATCTCGCGAACCAAACGTAAGATTTGCTCGATCAAGGTGTCAATCGACGCGTATTAACATTTATGTAATTCTATCAAGTTTTTAAAAAAAATTGTAGCCATTTTTTAATTTTTAAAAAAAAGTGCAAAAAATTCGTTTTTTTTCAAAAACACAAAATTTTTAACTTGCTTTTCGAATCGAAGTAATCAATATTTATATAGTTTATATACTCCAAATAGTTCTTGTATAAAAAACAGCAAAAGTTTTTTTCATGATTACGAAAAAAATAAAATTAAAAATAAAAATTCATTAAACGTTCAAGGTCATTTACGTCATTCATTATATCTCGAGAACCAAATATAATATTTGCATCATTAAGGTGTCAATCGACGCGTATTATCATTTTTATGATGTTTTCATATTTGAAAAGAATCGTGAAAGCGTTTTTTTTTTAATTTAATAATTTTTTTTTTGGAAAAGTAGTGTTTTTTATAAAAAAATTCATTGTGAGCCTGATTTGCACATCGTAATAATAAATGTTTATAGCATTTATAAATTTTTATAAATCTTTGCAGAGAAAGCAGCAAAAAATTTTCTTCGGATTACAAAATAAATAAAATTAATTAAATAAAAAATAAAAAATCATTCAAAGTCACCATGTAAAAAGGGTTCATTCGAATCATTATACCTTAAATCTCTGATTCTAAAGACATTGTTGTAAAGTCAATCAAAGTTTATTAATATTTGCAACATTTGAGTAGATTTTCAATAGTCTCCGCAGCATCATGTTTTAACTGTAATGAAAAAACTGCTTTGTAACCTGTCCCGCCTCCGATTGATCTGCGTGAATAATCAATCAAACCAATGCACCAAAATCCTTACGTAATCAATTGACGCTCGCGTAGATGTTATGATTAACATTAAATCATTCCAATAACTTTTACGAGAAGTACATTTTTATTATTTGAAGTAGTATTATTTCCATAATTATTATTGTGTTTAATATTTTTAATATCTTTTTAGATATTACTGGGAAGTTGACCGTGTGGACCTCATGGGTCGCACCTCACGGCTTGTTTAGGAAACGTTACACAATTACATACAGCAATCAATATATTGGCCCAGCTTGTTGGCCAAATCGTCTCAAGATTGTTACACAATTTTTTACACTTATGCATCAAAAACAGAACACAAAAAAATCGTGGTGACATGCTATTACCTCAAAAACATAACTAAAAATCGGTCGTTGACTCAAAAAGAGATGAGAAATCGAAAAATAGCACTATTTTTTGGAAAACGGAAATAAAAACGATTATCGCATGCTAAGATGTAATCATAGAGTCTAATATTGACGATGTATTTTCGAGCTATTCAGCTGTAAATAAGGATGTCTGCCATTTGAGCTGTTGAATTTCACAGCTTTTTCAAGATTATATTTCATTCACTTTAGCAAATTATCATGCGAAGACTTAAAGCCGAACAACGTTTCGAAATAGTGGAAATGTCTTTCCGAAATTCGCATTCTGTGCGCCAAACTTTTAGAACACTTCCTCCAATTTATGGTGTTCATAATCGTCTATCTGAGCAGCTAATACGTAATACGATGGAAAAAATTATGTCTGACTCTATCAGGCAATGTTCATCCAACACGAGCTCGTACAGTGGGCACGAAGGGAGCTATCGCTGCTGTAGCGGATTGTGTGACTATGGATCCAAATTTATCGATTCAACGCCGTGCTCAACAACTTGGCCTCTGTCTGTCCATTATATGGAAACTATTGAGGAAATATGTTAGACGAAAGCCCCATAAAAAAGTTCGTAAGTAAGTAAATTGCCGCTTTTGGTTTGGGAATAATCTTCAAAATACTATGGAAGCCGTATTGCATCTTGAAAAAGTCACCGTATAATGCGGTTTGCATGCCAGCGACATAAGTAGTCCTTTCTTGTTCAAATCTGAAGACGGAACCAATATTACCGTTAATGACGATCGCAACCGACAAAAGATTCGTATTTTTGTGACTCCCAACATCAATCCCAATCGTTGGAGAAACAAATGATTTCAACAAGGATTATTTGGACCGAAACTTTAGTGAAAGAATCATCTCCAGAAATTGACCTTTCAACTCTGGTCGTATAAATCATACGATTTGACTTCATTGGACTACTTTCTGTAGGGATACGTCTATGGTGTTAAAACAACAATGACTTTTGACTTGGAAGTCTATATTCCACCAGTTATTGGCGAAAAAAGGCTGGCAATCCTGCAAAAAATGAAACGGTATTGGACCCAAGAGTGGTGGTGATGGTCATATGCCAGAATTTTTTTAAAAACTAATTGTCACTAAATTTGGAAGCTTACATAGCCAACAAATTGTTCATTTAATAAGAAATTTAGGTTTTACGTGTTAAAATAGTTCTATGCCCCTTTAAAAAATACATTGTGTATACAGAGGGAACTTTTTCTCTTATTTGAAGTCAAAACCATTTTTTGCAGTTTTTATGTGTGTATTAACAGCTTCTTACAAAAAAAAATTAGCAATAGCCGTAATCGATATTAAGAGTTTAAAATTACTATGATAATTGAAAAATAATGAAAAATACAGGCGCGCTCGGTGAAAAATAAAAATGGAGACTACTCACAATAGATCATATTTAGAGACACCCATGGGCGTCAGTAAACACATGTTGAATCTACAATATTCAAAATAATTCAATTAATTGAATTTCACAAAAGAAAGATATTTACAATTATGCCAATTTACACAAACTCTGATGACAAAATTTTTTGGAAGATTTTTTTGGCGTCAACAAATTTTGAAGAACTTATCAACATATCTCTAGAAAGAGAATAGAGGACATCGTATACGGACGAAAAAGTAAAAATCGAATTAATTGGTCGACTTTTCCTGTTGTTTTTAGTTTTGTTTCTTCAGTTGCTTAGTTCGTTTTGAAAAGTAAACTGAAAGCTATTTTCAAATAAGAATTTAAGGATCATTCCGGGTAATCATTTATGAAAATATTTGATTTTTTTTACATTTGCTGTGAACGTGTCTGTAGATTTTCTACAGTATATAGACTTTTTTGCAAGTTTACATTTTTTCTACAATTATAGAACTTTCTTCTGGTCAACACCAGTCAAAACTTTTTGGGAGAAAATTCCAAGTAAGATTTTTAAACAGGAAGTTAGGGAGTTTGAAGCAACAAGTATAAAATCTAAAGTTCATTGAAATACTGTGAATGTATGTTCACAATTATTATGGGACAATAGTCCTTAATTTCTTTTTTAACTTATTTCGTTGTCCTATGGGATATTTTCGAATTCATAGGAATTTTGTTAAATGTAGTTTTCTTTTTAAAAAATCTCTGTTAATTTCAATTTAAAGATAATTCGATAAAAAATCTATTAATTATATGGTTCTTTTATCGAATCTATCTTTTCGCGCACCTAACGAATCCATTCATTATTCATATTTCATTGAAACAGCATTTTCTTCCACAATCTATCTCTCGAAAACTACTACTCAGTTTTCATTTTGCAGTCGAAGCGCTTTTAATTAAGAATTTAAATCACTTTAGCAAATTGAGCTCGTGGACCAAGCACGAGTCTCACCGAACAATCTATTTCACGCTTCTCTGATGATTTTCTGTTCCGTGACAGTGTTTTAAATTTATTTAAATTTTCTTCCTATTTTTTCCCGTTTCAGTGCGAACCAGGCTTAGGAGCTAGTGTTATGTACAATCTACTCTACAATCGTCCTCAGAAGCTGATGCTTTTGGCTGGTTGCAGTACAGTTTGCACAACAGTCGCCGAAGCAGCGAAAATGTGGAATTTGATTGTTGTAAGTGAAATATTTGTTTTGACTTGAATATGGTTAAGGATTTAATTTTGAATATATTAGTTTGTAATTGCTGTAAATGCTCTAAATACTATGCTTTTATTTGATAGACAGATGTCTGTGTTAACTGATTTTAGCTCAAGGCAGAAGAATTGAAGGATATTTTTATGGCGAATTATTTAGTAATGGGTTATTTTTTTAGGCCGCGATACTCATATTTAAATCAAGATGAGGAATCACCTGCAAGGAACTCATCATTTACATGAGATTGGTATTGGTCATTAATCATCTAAAAAAGCATTCATTGTATCACGTGTCCTTTTCATTTTGAAAAGAATTGCTCTAAATTGACAAATTGAAATCGAAAGCCAAGTCTCCTGCGTTTATTTTGTTCTACACAAAAACAACGAACTTTTTGTTGATATCAACCATGTTCTTACTTTGTTTAAAAGATTGAAACTTTTTTTGTGTAATTGTAATTGTGTAATTTGTGTGTAATTTGTATAGCAAAATACACGTCAGAGAATCTACTCAAGGTACACAGAAAATTTGAGCTTTTTATACAAAGTAAGCTACCGCTTCAATTATCAATTTCCTTGTACATGTATCTCAAAATAGTTTCGATTTTTCCACACACAAAAACGAGAGAATATCTCAAAATGAATTAAAAAAATATTAACTGCTGAATAAACCATACTTTGTTCTCTTCTTTTTACTTTAATTTGTTCCTGCATCCGTCTTGCCATTTAAAACATCCTTTTGTCGACCATGGCATCCTTTCGTCGTCCGTTGCATCCTTTTCTTTGCGAATCTTGAAAACTTTCGAGATGACTACTTTTGAATTCCCATTGTATTAAATCCGTGCATGTTCATACAGGAAACATGATTTTGTCGTGGTTGCCAGGATGTTTTGTTCATTCGTTTGTTGCATCGTTTCCATTTTCCAACCTCTCCGTATTAGGCATACGTGGAAAATGCACCGAAACGATGACAACAACGACGCCGACTAGGTCGACACAGGACCAGTTAGCTGTAAGTTTGCATATTACAAAAGGTTTGTTCTTCGTCCTGTGCATGTGGTATTTGCTGCAGACACCGATGAATTACACATGCGAAGTGGAACTGCTGAAACATGCACTGATGTGAACTCATGTGAACAATTGGTCAGCAATTACAGCTCACACGGCGAACTCTATTAGCCTATAGGCAAGATAGCTGCACTCAGCTAGGCTATGCTAGTCTAGGCAAGCAAACAAGAAGTCTAAGGACTAGCTGCAACCGAGACTCACTTTTGCTAAACAGTTCGGTCTGTTGAACAATTCACATGTGACGCGACGTCATGTAGAATGTGTTTTTTTCCAAACGAATACAATGTCTTAATTCTGTGGAAAATGAATGACATGAGCTTTTTCCAAGTGCTGAACATGCTGAGGGTGAAACGATGTGAAAGGCGTTTGTAAATGGTTTCACTTCAAATAAGTTTTCCAATTTTGGGAAACTCTACTGCAGGATGTTGATAGTGTAGAACACACTACAAGCACACAATTGAATTAGAGTCCTGTAGTCTATTGTGTTTTGCGTTTTGGAATTGCGCATAAACGTTCATGCATTGTTGAGTTCTTGTGGTAGTAGTTCGTAAACAAGATAAATTAATTGTTTAGCTCACACTGTTTGATTCTCTTGTACGCTCCAATAAATAAAATACTTGAGGATGATGCTTCATGATGAAATCTGATGTAATGGATAAGATAGCGTTTGGTTAAAATCTAACACGACAGCATTTAGATATAAATATGAGACGAAGCATGGGTGCTACCAACTTAAACCCTGCAGACTATAATTTGTTGGTTATATTTCACACAATGTACGGAAGCCGTTCAAAAAGTCCTTCGAAAAAGATTTACAAAAAATTGACACATTATAATTTGTTTATCTATTTTTCAGCAGAACCTCCTTTTACCGTTATAATCTTTTGATTTTCTTTTCTGCTATGGTCCTGTTGTCGCTGAAAATTCATTCAGGCTAGTCTTCCATCCTCGTGAGGGTGTGGTTCTTTTAAGAGAAAGTACAAGACTCGTACCGTTCCATCTTATATTTTGAATTGAAAATACATAAGCAAATGGGATTGCAATCGGGTGATAGTACTCACCCTGAAAAAAATTTATGTTTCCCACTCCAAATAATTCATTCTTTCAAATAAATTTAATATAAAAATAATATTGGTAAGAAAAAGGAAAAAAAATTGCAAAAATTGAAATGAAGAATTTAAAAAAAGCTCCTTTGTTATGAGTCCATTCCAGAAATTGCCTGCCCTAAATAAAGAAGTTCCAATAGTCTTCCTGACTCGTGTCGTGTCGACTCTGCGGAAAATTTTCAACCAGAAGAGTTATACACTTTTAATATTCTACATGCGGGGTACGTGAATTCACCCTACAATTATTTTTTGCCAAGATATCAGGTGAGGCCTCTTGAGTTTCGCTAAGATTGGACATCCAGATCAAATCTTCGTTTAAGATTTCACTTAAAAGTGACACATGAGATCCGAAAATTCTCTAAAGATTACAAAAACTGTCAGCGATGGTTATATGTTTAATTAACAATGTAATTATGCGAAAAATATTGATTAATTTAGCAGATATATTTGGATATGCTGTTCGACCATGACCGGCTTTTTTCGGTACCACTAACTTCGCAAAAGTTACAAACTTAATTAAATAACGCGATTTCGGTGATTCATATATCTCCAGCTTTGGATTTTTGTCGTTTTTGCATATCTTAAAAAAGTGGGAAAATAGTGCTAATAGTCAAAATTTTTGAAGAATTTTTCATTCATTTTCATTCGTTTCTGGCACTGTAATTTTATGCGGTTAATTGATGACCCATTCTAATTAACCACAAAAAGTTACTCTGCACTTACTTACTGGTTTCTACTTCATATCGGCTTGGTGGAAATTTACACACGAAAAGAATAGTTTGAAATTTTTCAATTGGCCTACTGATCCTTCAATCCAAGTGATAGATATTAAATCGTTGATCTTCTACTATAATTTTTTTAAAGAGCATCTACATCTCCATTTTTTTAAATCAATTGACTTGTTCAAAATATTTCAAACTAAACGTTCTTTCAGAGCTGTAAACCTTTCGACTCCTCAAACTTGACTCCCCATCATTTTGATCGGGATCTCGGTTCTCCGGGTTCCATTTTTGAAGCAGGGTGCAAATGTTCTTGCTGGTTTCCAATTGAACGCGGATTGAGGGTTTTTAACGCCACTGAGTTGAAAGGAAATTTGCGATGAAAATTCCAGTCGTATTCCAACTGAAGGCTATGGTCAGAGCAGAAAAAAAAGAGGGATAAAAAATTCTCGACTGAAGCGAGGATCGAATCGGTCTATAACAATTGTAAGGCTGCAACGCGTCCACCAGACTATAGACCAAGGCGGATCTGTTTTCAGTTGGATGTGGATGTGGAGCACACTGATTTGTGGAATAACTCGTATAACAATAATTGACTAATCCTCTATCTGAAAAAAGTCGGGAACATTTATAAAAAAACCAAATGTTTAGAAATTAATAAAAAAATCGTTTTTTTCCTACTTTTTTCACTCCAAACTTTTAAACGGTTCATTTTAGAGCAAATTTGAGCGTAAAGGAAAATTGCGTAATTTAATTTTCTTTTAGATATGATTGTTGAAAATTTAAAAACATTTTACCCTTGCCGCAAAAAAGTAATAAATAAAAAAAGGAAAGAAGCGTTTTTTTATTTAATTATTTTTTTTACTAATTTGAATGCACTTATGACCTCCATAGTTCAGCAAGAAAATTTTTATAATATAATAAAACAGCGTCATAATTTTCAAATGTAAATTTATATAAAATAAATTTAAAAATTTCGAAATCTTGAAAGTCAGAAACCAAACCATATAAAAGTGATGAATTTTTTTCACATATGAAAGATTCAGTCGGTGCAAGCATGGTTAAACCAGACTGAATCCGCAGCCGTCCAATGTTTTAATTTTTTTAACCAATCATATCCTATAGAAAATTTAATTACGCAACTTTGAATGAATAATAATTTTTAAACATTTGGATTTGTTTATAAATTTACCGATTTTTTGAGAGGAAGGATAAGTCAATTATTGTGTTACGAGTTATTTTACAACTTTTTCTCAAAAACCGTGGTCATAACTTTGCAGGTCAATATGAACATCTTGCATTCTATGAAGCCTATTCGCCTACAAAA
Source organism: Oxycera nigricornis (assembly GCA_963942545.1). Taxonomy (NCBI): domain Eukaryota; kingdom Metazoa; phylum Arthropoda; class Insecta; order Diptera; family Stratiomyidae; genus Oxycera; species Oxycera nigricornis. The sequence continues at coordinate 18,924,879 of OZ012661.1, forward strand.
ACCTATGTATCCATGTTTTGACCACAGCTATGCATCACTGCAGACACTGGTCAATATTGTCACAGAAAAACGCCAAAACAGCCTCAGAGACAACAACACGATTGTGTTTATTCTCCCATCTTGTCAGGATATTTCCTAAACCTAAATTTTTCGCAAAAGTATGAAAACACTGTACGTTTCGATATATTTATGACATCAACTTTTTCATGCACTTTGATTTGTGGATCACTCAATACAATATCGTGGATTTTTTCAAACATTTCGGTGGTAGTCACTTCCACTGGAAGTCCCAAACGAGGTTCATTACCTGTAACCATAAATTACCTGGCTTATTTCAAGGAACTATGTACGAGTATATTGGGTATCAAACTTTTCGCTACGATGGTGACGACATGTTGAGATAGATCTTACGTAAGATATGTTGACTCTTCACAAACCAAGTATACATAAAAATTCAACTTGATCCTCTTTCTGGAAAATGCCTAAGAAATTTGTGAATAGCCTCTTGAGTAGTTTCTTAAAAATTTATTATTGACTGCAGTCATATAGGTAATATCACAGACCTTACACATTATTAAAAAAATATGCAGCAAATAGTGACCAGCGTAATTCGAAAAAAAAATTCGTATAACTTTTCCGACTTTTATAAATCAGTAAAATGCAGATTGGATTATTTTTTCATACTGCCAAAGTAAAAATAATATTGCTGCAGCAGTACATTATTCTTTCAAAAATATGTTTCACCTTCCATAGTCGAACACCATTAAACCTATCAAATAAACATTTAGAAAAACTGAAAATTTAAATTTCAACTTTCAGCTATGCTACGGAGCATCAAGTCCAGCATTATCAGATCGTAGTCGTTTCCCGACACTATTTCGTACACATCCATCCGCCACGGTGCATAATCCCACAAGGATTAAACTTATGAAAAAATTTGGATGGTCACGGGTAGCCATCCTGCAGCAGGCGGAAGAGGTCTTCATATCGGTAAGTGGCAGCAAACAAATCTATAACAAAGTTGCGTTTAATGGAAAGTGAGCGAGGGTTGTGTTTAGGGACTAAAGGAAATGTCATAATATCGAAAGTCGCAAAGACGGATAAAATTCAAATCCTCGATTTGTAGCCGAAAAAATAAACCTAGTCCCAAAAATAAACATAGAAATGAATAATTTATCTCGAATAAGACGGCTGTGATGGTGGTTATGATGATGATAAGGATGTAGTGGGATTTGTATGTGATTGAATGAAGTAGGATCGTTTGTTTTGGATTCCTGTATATTATTATATTTTATGCCATTTATATTTAGATGCAGAGTGGTTAAATGTGTGTTGCCGTATCTATTTTTGAGCAATCATACAAGAGGACGTTAATCCATAGCTACTTTACTTATGCCATTTGTTGAAAGAACAGGTTACCACGTATGATAGACTTAGACTGACTTTCACTGACTTAGACTGACTTGAACTGACTTGGACTGACTTAGACTGACTTAGACTGACTTAGACTGACTTACACTGACTTAGACTGACTCGAACTGACATAATTTTTTATTTAATCTTTATCATCATCTCTGAGTACTCCCCCTCGATAATTTTAAACTTAAGCCTAAGCTCAGGTGTTTGTCCCCAGTGCTGGAGAACGGCCAAAATCGTACCTATCCTTAAATCTGGTGATCCTTCATACGTTACGAACTATCGCCCCGTATCCCTTTTATCTGCTTTCCCAAAAATTCTTCAGCGTATTATTCACTCCAATCTCTACTTGGCTTTAGAGCACGCTTTTGTCCCGGAGCAGCACGGTTTCCTCCCTAAACGCTCTACTATCTCAAACTTACTTGTTCTTTCTAACACTGTGGCTACGTCTCTTGACAATCATCTTCAGGTTGATTACATCTACACTGACTTCTCAAAGGCTTTCGACTCAGCTGATCATTTCATACTTTGTCGCAACCTTGAGCACTATAGTGTCTCAGGCTCCCTTCTTTCGTGGCTGTATTCCTATCTTTCCTGTAGGTCTTGTCGTGTCACTGTTCTAGGCACGCACTCTACTCCATTTCATCCCTAATCGGGAGTGCCACAAGGCTCCATTCTTGACCCTCTGCCATTTGCTCTTTATATAAATGATCTTACTTCTGCCTTTAACTCTCCCTGTCTTCTTTATGCTGACGATGTAAAGATTTTCAGGGTGATTCGAACTCTTGAAGACTGCAAATTTCTTCAAGAAGATCTTATCATACTAAGTTCTTGGTGTCAATCTAACTGCCTATCTCTTAACATTACTAAGTGTCACTCTCTGACTTTCTCTCTTAAGACTCTGCCCATCTCTTTTTTGTACTGTATTGACTCAATCCCATCGAAAAAGGTTGATCGCATGAAAGATCTTGGAGTCATTTTCGATCCGAAGCTAAGGTTTGACGCTCACATCCATTATATAGTTACCAGAGCCTCAAAGCTTTCGGGTTTTGTGTTAAGACATTCCGTTGTTTTTACCAACCCTCACTCTGCTGTCCAATTGTTTGTGAGTACGTACGTTCTATTCTGGAGTATGCATCCCAAATTTGGTCTCCTTATTTCGAATCCTTTATAAACCTTGTCGAATCAGTTCAGTGTAAATTTACCCGCTTTCTCCTATTCAAATTCAATATCCCTTACACTCCCTATGAAGAACGCCTGTCATTACTCAACTTACCGTCTTTAGCTGCGCGAAGAACGTATTTAGATATGTACTTTCTGTACAAGTTGTTCCATAATTACATTGAAGTCAACATCGATCAACGAGTCTCACTGAGACAAACCAATAGATCTCGTTCTACCGATATATTTACTTTATCTTTCGCCAGAACGGAGGTACGCTTTCATTCTCCGCTGCGCCGTTTGCCTAGAACTCACGATAGGCACCAGCTTGGATCCTTTCGCTCCAGTATTGCAGCTATTAAACGAATCTTCTTCTTCTTATCTTTTCAATTTATAATATAAATTAGTTGTTATTTCACATTTTTGTAATTAGAATTTTTTGTTGAAATGTGATAAATAAATAAATAAACAAGCCGCGAGGTGCGACCCTTGAGGTCCACACGGTTAACTTCCCAGTAATATCTACATAAACATCAACAACATCAACATTACAACAATGAGAGGTATTCATAGTAGTAACAGGAATGAGTTAATATGAATCATATCGTCTACGGGAGGGTCCATTGATTACGTAAGGTTTTTGGTCGATGAATATTCACGCGGATCAATTGGTGGGGGCCTTTTTGATCTTGATAATTTAAGCATTTTTTTTAATTAAAAGACTGTAAAAACTATAAAAAAGCTGCTCAATTATGCAAATATTTTAAAACTTTGATTGAATTTACAACAATTTTTTTAGAATAAAGGATATAAAGTAATAGCATTCGTATGAACCCTCTTTACATGATAACTTTAAATGATTTTTTTATTTTTAATTTAGTTTTTTTTTCAAAATCCTGGAAGAAAATTTTGCCGGTGTCTCTTTAAAAACTAATGAGAATGTATAAATTTTTAAACTGGTATCACTGTGCGGTGCAAATCAGGTTAAAAAATATTTTTTATAAAAAAAACATAATTTTTTGCATTTTCTTCTATTAAATTAAAAAAACGGCTGAAACGAATTTTTATCTTGTTGAAAACTTCACAAAGATGTTAATACACGTCAATTGACACCTTAGTGATCCAAATATTATATCTGGTTCGTGAGATATAGTGAATGATAAAAATGATCTTGATGAGTTTTATTGATTTTTTATTTTTAATTTAATTTTTCACGTAATCATAGGGAAAAGTTTTGATGGTGTTTTTACAAACATTGTTTGCAATATATAAATTTTAAAAAGATTGATTACTATTTTTCGCAAATCAGCTTAAAAATTTATTGTTTATGAAAAAAACCTAATTTTTTGCAGTTTTTTTTTCTTAAATTAAAAAAACGGCTCTAAAGATTTTTTTAAAAATGCGAACGATATACAAAAATATTAATACGCGTACAATGACACCTAAACGATGCAAATCCTATGTTCGATTCGCGAGATATAACGCATGACAGAAATGACCTTAAAGAGCATGATGACTGTTAATGATTTTTTATTTTTTATTTGACTTTTTTTGTATTCATGAGTAAAAATTTTGATGACATTTTTATAAAAACTGTTTGGAGTATGTAAATTATATAAATTTTGATTCCTTGGACTTGACAATAAGATTAAAAATTTATTGTTTTTGAAAAAAAAACACAATTTTTTGCACTTTTTTTTTAAAAATTAAAATACACCTACAACGAATTTTTTTAAACTTGATAGAATCACATAAATGTAAATACGCGTCGATTGACATCTTGTTCAAGGAAATCATATGTTTGGTTCGCAAGATATAACGCATGACAGAAATGACTTTCAAACGGGCAAAACAGCAAACCCCCCGACCGAAGTTTCCCAAAAACTAATCAGCTCTTGAGATTCCAAAGACGCTTCGATTGACACCTTAACGAAGTCGATACGACTTTGTTTACGTGAGTTACGCTCATTGAAAAAACTGTCCACGAACGCACACACGTACGTACGGACGTACGTACGTACATACATACATACATACACACACACATACATACTTCTTTCTAAAAACACTTAAAATATACTCGTAAGACCTCAAAACGTAAAGATATGTCGAAAATTTCAATTTCGATTTTCGAGTCGATTACAAGAACTTCCCATATACTGGGAAGTTAATTAGATTGACTCGAACTGAATCGAACTGACTTGGACTGACTTGGACTAACTTAGACTGACTTAGGCTGGCTTCCGCTGACTTAGACTGACTTAGACTGACTTAAACTGACTTAGACTGACTTACACTGACTTAGACTGACTTACACTGACTTAAACTGACTTAGACTGGCTTCCACTGACTTGGACTGACTTAAACTGACTTGGCCTGACTTAGACTGACTTATACTGACTTAGCCTCACTTAGACTGACTTAGACTGACGTAGCCTGACTTAGACTGACTTCCACTGACTAAGACTGACTTAGACTGACTTGAACTGACTTGGGCTGACTTAGGCTGACTAAGACTGACTTAGACTGACTCAGACTGGCTTCCACTGACTTAGACTGGCTTCCACTGATTATAGGCCAAAAGTTCTCTGGAAATCTTGCGTTCTTTTTTGAATAAACATCCAAAATGAGTCTTTTTGAATGGATTATAAACTGAATTTAATACTTTTATGTAATAAAAGATCACCTGAAAATAATATGATACTGTAAAAGTGAATCTTTTAATGCGAAATGCGCAAATTTTCAACCATTAATTATTCATTTTGGCCAGTTTTTCTGAATGAAGGCTGAATTTTGTAATATCCACCATGATGAATTGAGGCACAGTTTTACAAAAGGGTACTGTTCCAAAAAGCTGAATTTTCGGGAATCAAAAAAACAATTATACTCTTGGCATTTTAATTTTTGAAAAATTGAATTGTTGCTTAATTATCTAGAATGTAGCGAGATTGTATTTATCTATCAACATGATTCAATTACCTGTTCCATTTAATGGGAAGTTAGCTATGAAATTGGGGAGGTTTCGCAAAACGGTACACATCCGATTTCTACACCGTTTTGCAAACCCATTTCCACCCTAGCCCAAGAGATGGGTTTTCTATTGATGCTATTTGATTCAATTTAATTTAAATCTGACTGTTATGTGATGTTTTTGACACATTGGTATCAATTTTATTTATAGGAAAAGGATATAAAATATATAAAATTTTGAAAAAACTATGGAACTAGAACCGTTTTGAAAAAACTTCATGCTTTTAAGGCGGGATTCGTCCCGTTTCGACAAACCGGAACGTGGCCATTCGATTCCTCGTGAAATTTTACATGAAAATCGATATCAAACTTGATTTTTTCGATTTTGGCGCTTATACCCTTTTGCAAAACTGCGCCTCAATTATAATCTTTATCTATTTTTTTCTTCCGTGATACAGCTTCAGTTTGATTTACTTTTCCTGTTTCAAACTTGTTTTAATGATGATGTTGCAATTTTAAATTATTTCATTTGCGTTAGGGTTTGTTTGCTGAAATAAATTATGCTATTTTAAATGAACTTCGTTCTGAAAACAGGTCCTGGATTGTTTTTGAATTACCCCATTCAAATGCTTCAATTCTCTTACCTTTTTCCTTACTTAAAGATTGGCTTTGTTGTAAAGAAGACTGAAACTTTGGCTGAATTAGGAAACATAAAGGCGAAAATAACAGAAGAAAATACAAACAGAAAATATCCTAGCTCACGATGCCAAAGAAAAATAAATTCGATTAGATGTCACTGAAATTTACTTTCCTTTCAGAATAATTAACTATTCTAATAAGCAGCAGGTATGCAGCTCACGTCCATTCCCATTTTATTAAATCTGAAAATTTTTACAACCCATTCGGCGACACAGAAAACTCAGGAGCCCATCTTGAATATACAAATCAGCAGCACTCGGACCTAGCCAAAAGTCTGGTATACTTTATGGTTTTGCTTACCCCAAACAATTTCTACGTCCAAAGACCGTCCATCCCAGGATAAAGATGGCACTAGACATAGCTCGGATTAAATAGCATAAAAAACCACCCGAAGTCCATGAAAAAGTTTACTTGAAATTCCCAAAGTGTGTGAGTTTGGTCCACGAGCAAAGAATATCGCACGAATAGAATTACTCCCTTGTAGCGTTTGTATTAAATTCAACCCTGGTATCCATTTATTTTTGTTTGTCTACTTTTTGAATGTTATAATCCATATGATCCTTTTTGTTGTTGTTGTGGCTGCTGGTCGACTCAACTTGACTCGAAAGTTTTCCTGAATACTGCCAATATTATGATGGCCTTAATTTGAATAATATTATCTGGGCGTGTTCGTGTGGGAGCATCTTTGTCATTAAGACAGTGTCCAATCCAGTTGGACGTTGCAAATATTTGCTTATGAAGGACTAAACGCCACGGGGAAATGCAATTTATTCTGTGTTGGGTTAAGGCTTATTATGACGGAAAGATGGATAAGTTAAGGTAGCTCGTTATAATGCGGAGCCCATTGTATATATCTTCATCTAGGTTTTGGATTGGTCTGGATAAATTTCATGAGTTAAAAACTAGCATCGTTTTCTGTTCTCAAACTAATAGAGTTAGGAGAAATCTATGCACAAATTAGTACGTCTTATGTTACAATAAAAAATAACAAAGCAAATTAAATTTTATTATCATTAACTCACATGTCGTATTTGTGATAAAACTTGTCAGCATGCTAAGTCAATTGTTTCAGCTGCCTTAAATTCAACCCTTGTATATCACCTGTTTTTCTTATCCCCATAAGCAATAACATTTCGTTAATCCCTTCGGAATGGAATTAGGTAGCGTTTTATTCTTCCCCATGTCAACATAATTAAATCCACATAAGCTTAAAATGTTATCCTATTATCTAAAGGTAGCTAGCATGAAGAGGACGTATTATTCTCCTCAATGCTGGTTTGGAATGTGCCTGTAATTTCTTGGATGGTGGTAAGGCTAGGACGAGGTCTAAACAATGAAAAGACGATTTGTTATTGAAAAGGATTACGGTAGTGTGAATTGTTCTTATAAATTTGATTATTGTTAACTGGCTGGTTATGTTTATGGGCTCAAGATTAATGGGGAGCAAGACATAATAATTAAGAACTTGAGCATGTGTGGATTGGAACAATGTGCTGGATTTAACTCAATTATTTATTCATTTACAAAAACATAGTTTGAGGTCATTTCTATTGTTTTACTTGAAAGAGTATTTTATTTTGTAACGAAAATTTGAAAATAGAAAATATATTTGAATGTTTAAAAGATATTTAAATTTTGCTTTTCAATTTAGAGTATTTCTCGAAGAACTTTTTAGGTATCACCGACAGACTTTTTAAAATCCCTTTTTGCATAAGACGGTTGTATTCACAAATGGTTATTATCAACATTTTGAAAAAAGATATTCAAGTCACCGAAAAAAGCTCAGCTGTTTGAACTGTTTAGACTCAAATTATCAATTCGGGACTAGTTCTCCATCACCGAAAAACAGGCCAAACCGTGTCAGAATTATTTCTTAATTGTTTGAATACCATTAAAGGAAATATGTCTCCTGATAGAAATATTATATATAAATTATATACATAATTCGAAGCAAAACAAATATATAAGCTTCAATGAAGACTTTAACATAAAGTAGTTGAAAGTTTAGTTTTTGAAATTTATTTCATATAAAATAATCTAATTATATTCTTCAAAAATGTAATGTTGAAATCAAGTAAAGATCAATGAGGCACATAAGGGGTTAGTCCACTGTTAAACTGCTCAAAATAATTTTTTAAACAGCTACCAAAAAAAAACTATTCAAGGGATCGATTTGAAATTTTATATACATACATTTTTATTGAGGTTGCAAGCTAACACTTTTATTGGAAAAGATTATTAGAAAACAAAATGGCGACCGTCCCAATGGATCAACGCAGCACCGCAAAAAAAGCAAATTGCGCCTCGTAAGTTCCTTGACAAAATAAGCATCTGTGAACAAATTACCAAAAATATTTCATTAGTTTTGAGTATAAAGGACTGCACGGGCCTAAATTTAGAACACTAAAGCCATTAAAAAAATTTGGTATACTTTTGAACATTGGTTATCCAGTTTTTGGCGTTTTTTTTTTCAATCGAAGAAATGTTTTCCAAATAGCCAAAAAAAAATTTGCTTTAAATTTAAGCCCGTGCAGTAGTTTAGGGTATAATAAATAGCTGCAAAAAATTTGAAATAAATCGATCGAGTAGTTTTTTTGTAAACTTATGACGATCTATTGGGGTGGTAGCCATTTTGTTTTCTAATAATTGTTTCCAATGAAAATGTTAACTTGAAATCTCAATATGTGTATAAAATTTCATTTCATCGATGATCTTTAATTGTTTTCTAGCTGTTTAAAAAATCATGTTGAGCAGTTTAACAGTGAACTAACCCCTTAAGAAAAAGTAAATATACTACGATTTTCGATGGAAAGAATACAATAGAAACCTAAAAAAATCGTTCCAACTAATTATTAATCACAAATTACAACCATAGTATATTTTGGTGGGTTTTATGTTTTGTTACGTGCTTTTTTAGCCCAAAAGCCTCAAATGACTTTGAAGATGATAATTTTGTCACGAGAAAGGATGAGATATTTAAAGCCCAGAATTTAAAGGCTATGCAGGTGACACAGAACTCAAATCCGGAAAGATTTTTCAGTCGTTTTCATATCCTTAAAGAATTTTGTACTTGCTACCAACGGCTTCCAACGAGCAACAAGAAAGACTGTAACGCAATTCCAGAAAATAAAAAGGAAATATAGATTTTTCATTTCGATTTGCACGAAAAAAATTTGCGGTAATTCCTCTTATTTATTTTTTGAGAACTCAGCCTGACTGCCGCCGTCTGCATCGACACTCTCGCAATTATTAACGTCGTGGTTTGTTGGAAGTTCTGTCAATTCCCTCACCATCGTTCTGTGAAAGGATACGTTTTCCTGTTCTGTGTTTCGTCTAAATGCTGTTCGCAGCCCGTTATTTCTAGATTCGACAGGAGTTTACTCACCACTAGATTCCAAAGCATAGGTTGCAAGAGATCGCACTAAGCAGTGCTTCTACAAATTTTTCTTTACAAGGAGCTATCTCTTAACGAGATTGTAGTCCTGATGCTTAATATTTTCTTGATGAATCTATTAGGTTCTTATCAATTTTATTATAGAAATGCGATATTATCTGCGACTGACATTATTGAAGTCGCCTTCAATATCAAAAAAAATTGCTAGCGTTAATTCCTAGTACTCTAGCGATTTCTCGATGATGCTGATAAGCAAAGCTAGAGCTTTTCATACTAGTTTTCTTTTTATGTAGGAAATTTGCGCTTTAGCGAGTGGTTTCAAGAGATCTCTTAGCCAAATGTTTATAATCTTCTCCATTTTTTTCGACAGGGAAGAAATCAAATTAATATATTTACAGTCCTTTGGCAAAGAGTGAGAAGTGTGACCCGCTTTAATAATGATCTTTTTTCACAGTCGGAAAATATGAGACATTTTCTGGCATACTTTGAAAGCGCCATTTAGCCAAGGTAGTGTTATATCGAGTCCTCCTCACACGATTTGCCGTGATAAAGATAAACTCATCACCTATAGTTGCTTTATTAAGGATAAGCACACTATGGCGGATAATATAGTTGGAAGCAGTGTTAAAAAAGTTTGAATGTTTATGATCGATTACAGAAAGAAAATTTTTATTGACAAGCTGGTACATCAGATGTTATCTTTACTTATGCAAATTGCATAAGCAGTGCCTTGCACTATAAAGAAAATAGTGTCCAGTAATTTACAGAAGAATGGCTTATAGCATTTTTAATCGGATTCTATCTTGATCTTCAATGAACCTTGAATTTATAATTTATCATTTTATAATTCCAAGTTTTTGTCAAAGATCAAGCATCAATTTTGTTTCAGTAGGCAATGCATCATTTTCTTCAATTTGCATCTGTTCCCTTCCAACAAAAGAGGGTGGTTCAGGATTGTGAATTTTCCATGACTTCATAAATCACATTTGGCGAAAACGCTTTAAGGTGGAAAAATAATTCGAATTAATTTTCAGGAAGAAAATCGAACAATATGTTGGGATGATTAAGTGGTCAATCATTTTCCGCATGTACTCCATTTATCTGAAAAAATCTTTGAAGTGAACGTTATTTCGGAAACAAAATTTTTCTAGTTAGCTATGATTGGTGCTAAAAAATTTGATCAGCAATCTGCTTTGCTTAACTTTGTAGTCAAGAACTGCTAATGGGCATATTTTTTTATCTACACTTTTTGGGAAATGATATACCATTTTTGATAACATTTTCAACGCAATTTTTTCAGTATTGAGTTTCATGCGCTTCTTTCGAACCTTGTAAAGTTTTTTTTTTATTTCCAACCATCGATTCGGAACATATTCAGAAATTTTAAAGAAAATTTTTATTGATTTTTAACTTCCCAGTATATGGGAAGTTCTTGTAATCGCCTCGAAAATCGAAATTGAAATTTTCAACTTTGCTTTACGTTTTGAGCTCTATAGAGTATATATAAAGTGTTTTTAGAAAGGGAGACGTATGTGTGTGTGTGTGTTTACGTACGTACGTACGTCTGTACGTTCGTGGACAGTTTTTTCTACGAGCATAACTCACGTAAACAAAGTCCGATCGACTTGGTTGAGGTGTCAATCGAAGCGTCTTTGCAATCTTAAGAGCTGATCAGTTTTTAGAAAACTTCGGTCATGGGGGGGTTTGCTGTTCTGCCCGTTTGAAGGTCATTTCTGTCATGCGTTATATCTCGCGAATCATACGGACGATTTGCTTCAATAAGGTGTCAATCGACGCGTATTTACATTCATGTAATTTTATTAAGTTTTTAAAAAATTTCTTGGAGCCGGTATATAATTTTTTTAAAAAAGGTGCAAAAAATTTGGTTTTTTTTCAAAAACATGAAATTTTTAACCTTATTTTCAAGTCCAAGTAATCAATGTTTATAACATTTATACACTCCAAACAATGTTCATAGAAAAATTATCAAAACTTTTTCTCATGGTTACGTAAAAAATTAAATTACAAATAAAAAACCATTAAAAGTCATCATGATTTTCAAGGTCATTTTTATCATTCACTATATCTCACGAACCAGATATAATATTTGCATCATTATGGTGTCAGTTAACGTATATTAACATCTTTGTGAAATTTATAACAATAAAAAAATTCGTTTTAGCCGTTTTTTTTAATTTAATAGAAGAAAATTAGGAAAATTATGTTTTTTTTTTCAAAAAAAAATATTTTTTTAACCTGATTCACATAGTACAGTGATACCAGTTTATAAAATTTATACATTCTTATCAGTTTTTGAAAAGAAACCAGCAAAATTTTCTTCCATGATAATGAAAAAAACTAAATTAAAAATAAAAAATCATTCAAAGCTACCATGTAAAGAGGGTTTATACGAATGATATTACTTTATATCTTTTATTCTAACCAAATTTTTGTAAATTCAATCCAAGTTTTAAAATATTTGTATAATTTGAGCAGAATTTTAATAGTTTTTATAGTCTTTTAATTAAAAAAAACTGCTTAAATTTTGAAAACCAACAAAATTTCAATCAAATTTGCATTTGCGGTATCAACGCTTTGAATGGTAAAATGTTTTGTAGTCAATACTTTGCAAGATCATATGCTTTGAAAAGCTTTCATAGAATGAAAAATTTTATATTTTTAGAAGATTCATTCTTTAGTAATCGTAAGATTTCAATAACCATCATCATTTGTAAAATATTTTACTTTTTACATGCAATTGAACCTATTTTTGACTGGATATACAAAATTGTCCAAGACCAATAGGAAATATATAGTAATTATTAATTTGATTGATGTAAAATTGTTAAAAAAATTTAAATTCAGTGATTATGCTGAAGTCATGGCAATTTTGAACGCAAAAATTCAAAATGTCCATCACGTGACAAAATCCCTTCAGTGGGCGTAATAACAAAAACTGTATTCATTTTTGCCAGCGAATAAAAAATTGTAGTTTTTAGTAGATTCATTCTTGAGTAATCGTAAGATTTCAATTACCTCCTCCATCATAATTTGTAATACATTTTACTTTTTACATGCAATTGAACCTATTTTTGACTGCATATACAAAATCTTTTAAGACCAAAAAGGCCCCCACCGATTGATCCGCGTGAATATTCAATCTGTCCTCATCGACCTAAAACCTTACGTAATCAATGGACCCTCCCGTAGACGATATGATTCATATTAACTCATTCCTGTTACTGCTATGAATACCTCTCATTGCTGTAATGTTGTTGATGTTTATGTAGATATTACTGGGAAGTTGACCGTGTGGACCTCAAGGGTCGCACCTCGCGGCTTGTTTATTTTTGATTCTAGTAGATTTTGACCAAAATTATGAAGATGCGCAGCTTAACGTATTTCACTGTATGTTTAAATTGAGTTCATTTTTTTGAAGTTCAAACGAAAAACGCAATGTTTGATATTTATTTTGGATTCCTTCATCTTTAATGATAAATTTCTAAGACAGTGCTGTCTTTCTAGGCAGTTTTTGATACAACCAAATTTCATTTTACTCCAATTACCAGTAGAAAAGATTTTAATAAAATGCTTCCACAAACTGTTTTGACGTTCATCTTAAAAAAAGATGACCTTGCCATAATTCAGTTTGCGCCATTCCTCCGAATGGTTGCTTATTTCAAAATCCCTTGTCCCATTGACTGTTATTGGATCTTGTTAAAAAGTAGCTCTGTTTTCGAAAATTTCAAAACTAAGCTTATATATTTGGTGTTCAAAGATGCTGCTCTATTATTTAATTTTTTTGCCTTGCTTTCAAAAATGTAGCATAAAGCAAAACTAGAAAAGCTGTTTAAACTTCCTATGCATTTTTTCACTTAAGTTTTTTTCTAAAAAACAGAAATGCTTCGAAGTCCTCTATTTTGCATACCACCAAATAAAAAAAAAACTTTCGTCCGGAACAAAAATCCCGTCTAGAAACCCAGTGCCCAGTTATTGTCTTAACAATTGCTTCTTCAAAAACTAGTAAACTAGTCCCAGTACGTTACGGTAGTATCTTGTTAGTGTTGGTAATATTTTGAATTTTTTTTCTTCAAATTTTAGGCGAAAAAATTTTCTTGCAAATTTTTCACAAAAGGACCAGAAGGGAAACAATTAAAGGTTAGAAAATTATCTTAAACGTTACTCAAAATTGACCAATCTACGCAGAGTTTCTTCGGTTGATTTCAATATGGTTTCATTAATAAAACTCGACTGTCCATTCACATTCCCCCGGCTTCATGTTATTCAACTTTTCAGGCTATTCAGAAGTAAGTATATTTATCAAAAATTGTTAAGTCTAAATATATTTAGAAAAATTGATTAAAAATTTGCTTAAACAATTAATTCGCTTAAGAGTCTGTTTCCCCATTTTATTTTAATTTATAAAATATTCAGCCCAAATTTTTTTTTGGAAATTTGTTATTCGATTGATGATAGTTTAAATGTTTCTCGGAATAAAATAATATCAATTGAACATCGTCAAGTCCATTAAATAAAAAGTAACATGGTATCAGTTATTTTTATAGGTAATTTTGCATATTCATTCGGGGAATTATAAAAAAATGAATTTTTCTTCTATAAAAGATTTTTTTAGGCGTGGCTTGGCGTGGAAAGCGAAGACACAAATTTTCAATTTTAGCTTTCGCGTATGAATTCTCCAGTTGCCTAAATTGATGCAAAATTTATTATTGAATTTTGTCCTTCCGATAGTTTAATGCTAAATTTTGTAGAAAGATAAATTCAATGAATAATGTTTGGTGTAGTACAAAATCCAAAACATCTTTGTGCAAAATACGTTGTGCCACTCCCTGCTCCAAATTTCGTTTATAACATGCTATAGGGTCGATCAAATTTATTAACATTTTCTAAATTCAATGAGCGGCACGTTCGGTCGCCATTAATTATACAAAATCATTTTCCGCCTCTGAAAATGTTAACTCATTACGCGGAAAGCATCCTATCTTTTATTTAACCATTGTGCAGGCAAACGCTTCCAATTTCATACCAAAGTCAAATTTCATCGTATCTAATTTTTCCGGAACGCTCGCAAAGCGTTGAGAAAAGCTAATTTCCACAATTTGAAATTCTTGAAAATTTAAATATCATGCAAATTCCATCAGGTAATCCGTATTACCATTTCATCTAAAGTGTACTGACTAATTTGCCGCAGATATTTTTGGGCTGGCTGTCGATCTGTCTGTTCGAGTAACTCCTAATTCAGCTCGCTTTCCATTAGTTCTTGTTCGCAACGATAGACAGCTACTTAAAGGTTTGCCCATTTTAACGAAAACAAATTGAAACGAACGGTTAGTTAGAAATGGGATAAAAGACGACGATGGAGATTTTCAAGAAAATTATCTTCGTGCTTAGATTGTTTAGTGAATGAAGTGACTTGAAACGAAAATGATTCAAGTAAATACACTTTTTTTATGGTGAATCCCATTAATACGAGTTAAGAATAAATAAGTGATTTGGATTTCAGTAATGGAGTTGGTTTGCCAATTTTAACACATAGGCTTGAAGAATTTAGATAGAGATTTCATTAGACAACTTCTTATTGTCCCGTATTTTTTTTATTCCAAAATTGCATCTTCTATTGTTATACCTTTTAAGAAATCACATCGACTGTCCTATTCCTATTTTGCTGTGGCTTTTTAATTATTTTTTTCCCTGCCAGCTTATAGCGCATCAATGGACATTCGAGACAAGTTTAATAAAACAGCACTGTCCCTCTCAACCCCCTTTAAATCATCTTCAAGTTTCGGTTGCATAATTTCAAGGAGTTTTTTTTAGGTATTTTTGGGAATTCTGACTAAGGAAGAGAGTTGAACCACCTGCCCCTGGTCGTTATATTTCCACGTGTTCAGAGCCTTACTTAATTTTTTTTAGTTGAACGGAAAACCCCACATCCCATGGCTGAAGAATGTCGGTTGCATTCAAAGGAAAAGCAATAAATTTGATGTTATTTTGCGCACATGAATCAATGATTTGAGTATTGGTAGAAATTGAAGGAAAAAATTTTCCGATAATTTTTTTTGTATCGTAATGTCTTCCCCAAATTGGAAATATCGAGAAATCAAACCAATTTTCTAATATGTAAGTATCAAACTATGTGCTCTAAGATCGGTCATACAACGTGCCGGCTGGTTCCTCTTCTACCCATTCATGGTCAACATTTTTAGCTTTATTGGAGTAATGATATGTAATACGTGCGACGTCAGTATCATGACAGGAGTTCAAGTCAGTACGACTTTCGCCTCGTAACACTCATGAGCTTTTAGTTTTGGTGACGACGTAACTAGCTCTTCTACCGTGGAGACTAAGCCGAGTAGAGTAGAGGTGCGATTGCTGCTGGCAGGCCAGTTCAGTTCGGCGCATGATTTTGTAGGTACGTGTCTTCAGCTAATTGGCCGATTACCGATTATAATTAAGCGTTTGAGACTTCATCTCCTTCTTTACTTTGTTCAAAACTTTCGCGAGCACACCGAGAAAAAAACGCGAAAAAGCGAAAAACGAAAGTACAAAAAACCGACTTTTTGATTCAAATCGAAACCCGAAACAAATTCCAAAACTAATAAATGATTAAATAAACGAATAAGATACCGTGCAAGCAGACAACCCCCAGACTGCTGTGATAGTCCAACAAGGAAGACGAGCTTCAGAAGTGCTCACAGAGACGCAGATGTTGCTGTCTCCGGAATTAAACGCCCATGAGGTCAATGGGACGAAGCTATTCTTGACTGCAATTTTTGACGCAACCCTGTTTGCACACATTACATATCCTTAAAATGGCGCTCAATATGGGCCCTAAACTGCTTGTCACCAGTCAAGTTCTGACTTGAAAAAGATGTTTTTGATCAAGGTTTTTCAAGTTTCCCACAAACTGGACTGGTTGGACTACGTAAGCTCTAGTTCACGGTAATTTCTTCATAGACCGTCTCCTTCGTTTAAATATGTTTTTTTAACCGAGAAAGGGCTTCCAACGTGTTGTTTTGCATACTTATATTCGCAAAGGGAGTCGTTTTTGTTTGTTTGACAACTACCAACTTGGTGGGTAGAGCATACCTTATTTGGTCTCGTCAAGGATTCTAACAGCACCTTGCATTTGTTGGTTGTGAGTTCTCTTCACTTTTGAATACGGTACGGGTGCAGTGAGTCTCTGAAGGTCACCAGACGAAACATTGAGTGGTGAATCATGCCTGCGTTCTTCCGCACTTCTGGCAGCTTTTGGTTGTCAAGTCTCTCACTTCAGTAGGTTTTTGATTATTTTTTTTCACCGGACACAGAGACTTTTTGTAATGTCTGGAATGTGCGCTCTCGCTAGAGTATGGACTTCAAATGGACGTTGCTTCTCAGTTGGGATACTTTGTCATCAGTCTCGATGAGCTGAAACCAGTGAAAATACTCTCATATACAAATATAAATCTGCTTCGATCATATTGATTTCATTTAACAATTCTGGTGACTTTTTTTTGTATATTTTTGTTTGTTCGGATTTTTTTTACTGAAGTTTTAAACTAATTGGTCCTTTTAGCGCGCAAATCACAGGCGGACACGCATGTGCTAGACCATATCACGGTGGGCCCATATATTGACATCTGCGAATGGTGAGCTCCACTGAATATTTTTTATTTCGGGATTGGTACGGTCGCCCAAAGCATTATTTACTTGCGTGGTAGTAACCATTGCACCTCTTACCAAGTAGAAGCTGACACCAAATTAGTTTACACAACAAAACAGTTCGTTTCATCGTCCCCGGGACTAAAAATCCATGAGTGTTACGGTACGAAAGTCCCATTGAATTCAAGTTTCGTTGTGATTTCGGTCGTCACATTTACTTTTGTTTGGAAAATATCACGAACATTGGACCAGTTAACCAGTTCCACATCCAATAGCTTTATTGGTGTTGAGAGTTTGGTAGCATTCGTGATGATTTTTCGATGCTTACATCATGTCTATACAATCACTTCAATTTACTTTGAATCATCGCTCCAGGAGTATCCTTTGTTGTTTGACTTCCAGTTGATTTGTTGTTAAAAAATCATACTTACAGTTTTACTGGTTTTGCCAGCACAATGCCTGAATACAGTTTAAGTGATTATTACGCTCAACTGCATTTTATACCTTACTAAGGATGATGTAGGCTACACTTCCTCAGGAAAAAAACACCATCCATTCAAATTTGGTAAGAGAAAATCCATTCGTAGCAGCAGCTAAAACATGTGCACATACACTATCTACCTCTTGGTTTGTTAGCATTGTCTGTAAACCAGGTTTTCACAGCTGCCAAGAGCTGTTCTCGGCTTCTCTCTTTAACCTTATATTGAAGCTATTCCATACCTTTCGATTGATTCCATACCTGTCTTGTGCTTTTTGAGCGGAGATCCTCCTACCCGCGGTACCGAATATAACTTGTTGATGTAACTCGACTGAATAGTAACTGTATGGATGAGCTTCTTTTTTCTCCTATTCTTCCTTCTTGTTCTCTACAACAACAACAAAATCTGACAAATTCATGTACTAATTTACAATAAACTGCAAACATGAGAAAGAAATTACGGAGACTATGCCAACGTATCAGCAGCCCCTTTTAAACGTAGCGCCCGAAGGATGTCATAAATATGAGTTACTGGTAACATTTATTCGCGATTCATGTAAGCAAGACTATGAGTAAAGCATTACTTTCCAAAGGGATACAATTGAAGAACGTTTGCAAAAATACTCTCGAAAGAAGCAAAATATGTTCTATGACGTCAAAGGTGAATTTTCTCCAGACTCTCGCTAAGAGACAAAATTTGCTTAAGGACGATTTGGAACAGCAGCACACGAGCAAACACAAAATGATTTATGTGAAAATCAAATCTGAACATAGCCAAAATCTGAAAAGAAATTAAAACAAGCCGCGAAGTGCGACCCTTGAGGTCCACACGGTCAACTTCCCAGTAATATCTAGATGAACATTAAAAATATTAAACACAATAATAATTTTGAAAATAATACTACTTTAAATAATAATAATGAGAGGTATTCATAGCAGTAACAGGAATGAGTTAATATTAACCATATCATCTACGGGAGGGTCCATTGATTAAGTAAGGTTTTTGGTGGATGGGTGATGATAATTGATTACCACGAATGCAAATTTGGATTGAAATTTTGATGGTTTTCAAAATTTAAGCCGCTTTTTTGAATGAAAAGATTGCAAAAACTATTAAAAACCTACTCAAATTATCCAAAAATTTTAAAACTTTGATTGACTTTAGAATAAAAGATATAAAGTTATAGAATAGAAGATAATAAAAGAGTAGAGAATAAAAGATATAAGGTAATATCATTCGGAAGAACCCTTTTCATATGGTAACTTTGAATGATTTTTAATTAATTTTTTTTCCCAATCATGAAAAGAGTTTTGCTGGTTTCTCTTAAAAAATTGATAAGAATGTATAAATTTTATAAACATTTATTACTGTGCTGTGCAAATCAAGTTAAAAAAATATTTTTAATGAAAAAACCCTGAGTTTTCGCATTTTCTTCTATTAAATTAAAAAAACCGCTGAAACGGATCTTTATAATGTTAAAATAATCAAAGAGATTTTAAAACACGTCGATTGACACCTTAATGATGCAAATATTATATCTGGCTCGTGCGATATAGTGAATGGAAGAAATGACCGTGAAGATCATGATGACTGTTAATGATTTTTTATTGTTAATTTAATGTTTCTTGTTATGATGAGAAAATGTTTTGATGAAGTTTTTTAAAGCATTGCTTGAAGTATATAAATTTTATAAAAATTGATTACTGTGCTCCGTAAATCAGGTTAAAAATTTATTGTTTATGAAAAAAAAACTAATTTTTGCACTTTTTTTTCTTAAATTAAAAACGACTTCAACGATTTTTTCCGAAATTCGAGAGATTCACGCAAATGTTAATATGCGTCGATTGACACTTTTAACTTGCAAATCGTATGTTTGGTTCGCGAGATATGTATAACACATGACAGAAATGACCTTGAACATCATGATGCCTGTCAATAGTTTTTTGTTTTTTATTTAATTTTTTACTTAATCACGAGGAAAAGTTTTGATGTTGTTTTTAAAAACACTGTTTGAAGTATATAAATTTTTTAAACTATGAATACTGTCTTCCGTAAATCAGGTTAAAAATTTATTGTTTATTAAAAAAACCTAATTTTTTGCAATTTTTTTTCTTAAATTAGAAAAACAGCTCGAACGATTTTTTTGAAAATTTGATAGATTCACAAAACTGTTAATACGCGTTCATTGACACCTCAACCATATAAATCGTATATTTGGTTCGCGAGATATAACGCATGACATAAATGACCTTCAAAGGGGCAAAACAACGAACCCCCTCGCCCGAAGTATTCCAAAAACTAATCAACTCTTAAGATTGCAAAGACGCTTCGATTGACACCTTAATGAAGTCGATCGGACTTTGTTGACGTGAGTTATGCTCGTAGAAAAAAGTGTCCACGAACGTACGTACATACGTACGTACACACACACACACACATACATCTCCCTTTCTAAAAACACTTTATATATACTCTATAGACCTTAAAACGTAAAGAAATGTTGAAAATTTTAATTTCGATTTTCGAGGCGATTACAAGAACTTCCTATATACTCTGAAACTCAATTTAGACCGAAATTGGAGCTTTCTCCTAAATACTAGGGACCATTCAAAATTAAAGTGTCCATGAGAACTAAATATTTTAAAGTTGAGAAGCGTGGAGAAGATAAACATCCAAATACTAGGAGCACATTCACAGATCAAAATACTACGAAACAGATTCTGAAATAGATGACTTCGCCTCTCAAAAAACGAAAATACAAAGAAATTGGAAGATGGCGAAGGATGATCCAGGCTATATCGAATTCAGGATGGCTGAGACTTAAATTAAAACAAGACTTGCCCTAAATAGAAGGCTAGACGAAAATAATTGAGGTCACTCGAAATAGATTTTTCGTTAAAGTTTGTTCATTTTAGAGTTCCGATTTAGTCTATGTAATTTGTTGCAAAGTGACAATTTTCTTCTTGGATTCAAAAACAGAGGAGCTTGTTATACAATCACAGAATAACTTGTTACCAAATATTTTATGAGTGAAGAGCCATCAAAAATTTTGCCGAATGAAAACTGATTGTGTGTTCAAATGGCATTTATAATATCTAGCTCATAATCAATTGAAAGCATCTGTTAGAAATAATTTTGTTAGGTCTTTGGGTTGCTTCCACTAGTAAAGCATGAAATAGGAAACAAATATTTGTGTGCGGAGGTAAGTTTTCAACCATCTGACTTTTGTCTAATTAAATTATGATAACAAGAACACAAGCACATACCAAGTTGATTAAATGTCTCAAATTAACTACTGTACGTGTGCCCAAAAGGGTTTCGCCGAACAAAAGACGATACATTTCAGATCCACAGAACTAAGGCTTAGCCCAATAGCAAATAAATTGCGCGTAATCCTTCCCCCAGTACAATTTAATTAGATTCTACAAATTTTCTAGAAATCTGCTTTCAGGACAATTTAAGTACGTACCAGCAAGCTTAGTTTATATGTATGTCTCTTCATATGCTACCCACGGCTGATAACGTGCTTAGCTCACCATCCTGTTCATAAATGTAATTCACCCGTCACAGAATGTTCGTCGTTGCGAAACAAGAAGGGTATCACGTTAATGTGAAACAATGTACTCAAAACTTTACAACATATTGTTTAAGGGTCAGTCCAAGATAAAAGCTTGTTGGTATGTGGTAACATGGTCTCCCCTATGTGTGTGTGTCTATCTGGTCAGTCATTTGGAAGCCATCTAAATACGTGCAAATCCTCATGGGAATGAATTTTTTAAGGATCTGATACTGCAGCGTTTCGCATCACGCTTGTTATTATCCGTGTTATGGTCCTGATTATATCTGGATGACATGGTCATTGTCGGTAACCTTGTTCGAGTGTCCGCCACCGCGGCGAATTTTCACTCCCCTATTACGATGGCAACCGTATGTTTGTTTGTGCTCTTCAAAGCTAAACAACTCCAGCGAAAATGGTATCTAATGTATATGAGGGCTCTATATGTGGCAGCTTGAAGGAGTCGTGGTGGTCAACTTTGTCCAGGACAAATAGAAGTAGACCAACTGAAGTGTTTGCGTTTAACTTTCATGGCCAGTGATTGCTTGGTGTTAATTTTTTATTAACGTTATATCGATTTGCTTTCCGTTGTAAGTCAAGAAGAAGGAGAAATATTTGTTAAAGCAAGTTATATTCAGTTAATTGAGTTTTGAAGTATTTTGCAGGCTTTTCCTGGGAGTGAATGACGTTCAGTTTATTGTCGATGTTGGTCAAAACGTGGGAAATAATTTTCTTTACGCTAAAACTGCAACCATTTTCTCAATGATTTTAGAATTCGGTTGAATATTTGGAAGAAATATGTATCGCATAGATACATATGATATCTGTACATAGCGTATGTTTACAAAGTTTCCCTAATTTTTTTAAGTATTCGATGAAGTAAACATAATAATTAAATTAAATATAATAAAAAATTGTGGGAAATTATTTAAATGCATCTCTCTCCGCAAAATGATCAATAATGAGTTTTGTTTTGCAAAGATTATTTATAAAACCTGCCAATGTAGGTTTAACATTAAACGAGCGTACCTAGCCTTTCTATTTCTCGTGTTTCATTTTATGCAAATTGCAATAATATTTATGCATCTTGTTACCAATATATTTTGCGTAACGTCCACTCTTACCCCGTAGCCGATCCGGGCCACGGTTTGGGCAATCCTACCCGGCTTAAACCCGCGAAGAGGGGTGTGGGAATAGTTTTCACTAAGGGCGCCCTTTCCGTAAATCCGGAAACGGGAACAGGATTCACGATGACCCAAAACCAACGGCCGAATAGGGAGCTTGAAACAAGGGACACAAAAGCCGGAAACACGTCGTCCGCTTCGCCACTTCACACAATAACACAGTTCCTTATTCATTCGCAAGCACTATTTATTTTATCCAATTTCAAACCTATCTATCCCTATCTATATATGCTAAGTTGTACTTACAATTTCCTCCGTCTCCTTAAACCTACTTCCACCGCACGTAATCGGATAACGCTTGTGGTTCGGTAATGCTGGTAGGGTCAATAAATTTCGGCCATATTGTTGTTGTTGTTGCCGTCCTTTCTAACTTGGCTCCACTCCTCCTATTGATCGAATTCGTACAATCTTGGTAAGCTAGCGTAGATGTCGCTTTCGTCGTACTGTTGGATGTTGTGGGTGTTGGATTGGTTGGATTCACTCGTCTGGCTATTTGAGACACGCGTACACACTATTTTAAAGAAAACTTCCTTTCACTTATACTATATGAGTGTTTTTCTGACACTTGGTATTTTTCCAAATTGCTGACCTTCAAAAGTACCCTCTGAATCCACTCGAAACTCTCAGAAAAATATGGTAAATATTCTTATGGATCAATTCTTAAACAGTTTACTTCGTCTAAATATTTATCAAATTCGGTTTCTTGGTCTCATCACTCGTCTTCACTTTCTCTATATATTTTCATAGCCAAAACTGGGAAATTACTGTAGAAAAATTTTCACTGTAAGATTTGCGCGGTCACGACGGCACACACCGCACTATTATTACTCGAAGATCTGAACTCGAAAACTGCACCGCTCCAACTTCGCATCCAATAAAGAACGACAAGAAAACGCACTCGCCTTCCGACAGCTCCGCACCGACAAAAGACCCCGTCAGCTGTTCCTGCAGCCCTATTTATGTGAAAATCCCGATCCCGTTGCTGCATCGACGGTCAATGGCCCACGAGTTTGTTGACATCATCAAAACTTCCTAGCTTGGGGCCGGTTTTGGTGACGCACGTCAGCTGGCGATTGAAGCTTCGTGGGTTTGGCCAGAGCGTTGCACGTCGGTGGGGGGGAATGCTGTGATTGCTGTTTGTGAGATGTGGTTGGAGTGCTGGCGAAATAATCGTGGCAGTCGGTTACCATGGTGAATTGCAAGTACCAATGGTTGTGGGTATCACAGGCGCATAAGTGACCCCATTGGCGTATCGTAGACCGGGTGGATGTCTTTTATAGCTTTGTTTCCATATATTTGTACCGCAGCTTTTTGTTGAATCCGTGATTCAGATCCTCCCATGAAGTCTTCGGTACTGTTGTTAATAATCGCCACATGCATCTCCGAAGGTCTTGTTCATTCTCACAATGATTAAGGTGGATTTGGATCAGTTTTAATTAGTCATTATTTTAAAGGATCTTTTAAGAAAAGAAAATTTACTGATTCCTGCCAAATGATTCTCGTAACATATCCCCTTCCTGGCTGTGATTTTCTGAAAGATTTTCCAGTTGACCGTTATATCCTACTTTCTGGCTTCTCCAATATATTTTTAAACCTGATTGTGATGTCTTTCTATTGGTAAATATCCTTTTTTTTTGTGCTAAAGCAGAAAGTCTCTTTAATGAATTTGAAGTATGTGACTATTATTTTTCATGAACTGTTCCAGCCCGGGGTTGCAAAAAGTCTTGCTCTTGGAACATATTTCCAAAATTGGAAAATCACAAAAGTAAACGTAATTTCAAGCATTTATGGTTTCTAAAAGAACTGTTTTCAGTCAATAATAAAATCTGGGACGGTTAAAGTATAAAAATATAATAAAGTTAAAATCAACACGTTTTTGGGTAGTTTATTGAAATCAGTCTATCTAGATGATATTGAACATAAAATTAAATCATAAAACAAAGTAAAACAATCAACTATTTATTACAGTTCCATGTAAAATAGTATCGTTCCAAACATGTCATAAATTATCCAATCTTCATTTTGTACCTCACGACCATAACAATGTCCTTCTTAGTTGACATTAAGCAGTGACCCTTAATACACGTACGTGATTCGATTCTTCATCGGTTCGTTGAATTCCAGGTCAAATTGATGGCGACAGATAATTACAAAGTCCTGTCTTGTGGATAGACTTACTAATGTCCCTACACCTAAATAATTGATATCCTTTCGTGTGCCTTGCCGTTTGGTGGAGACGGCCCAAATGGTAGCATAAGTGGTGGTATTTGAGTGGAACATAAAATTTTCATTGGGTCAATTGCGGACATTTCGCCTAAACGCAAACGATAAAGTTTCACCGCTATTTTGTTGAACATATTGAGTTGATTTATTGATTCCACGAGGATAATAAATAATGTTTCGCAATATTGATTGTTTTAATGTTTGCTGATAGATGATATACAGTGAGGTGAATGAATCTCAAACCTTGGAAAAGGACAGCTGAAAAAGTTTATGAGTTAATGTAAATTGATCAGAAGTCATGATTTGTATCAGAAACTCAAATATTTAACTCGAATGCATTTTGAACAACAATTAATTATCAAGTGAATGCCAGGAATTCCAATAAACAAACAAAAATAAAACAGCCGCACACAAAATTATATTATTTTTATGCAATATATGTTATCCGTAGTATTTTTGCCTCCTGATCACGAACCTGTTTATTGGAATTGGCTAGCATATCACGATTTCTCCCCAACCAAAAAAAAAACAGGCAAAAAATAGCGAAATTGATGAAAATGTAGGAGTAAAAAACCAAAAAAAAACAATATTTCTTATCCAAATATATACTTATGTGTAAAAGAATCCGCTGAATACAAATTCTGCAAACTTAAAGTAGCATGCAATATTTTTCACGAGCCTTGACGAAGTGGTTGAAAATTGAACTTTTCAAAAAATGAACAGAATTATGCAAAAATCACTATAGAGGTCCCTGATGAGGTCTGATTTGCAAAATTCAGAACGACGGATCCAGTATGGTGGCAAAGACCACGTGGCTTCACAAATGTGGCCGTTATATGTTTAGAACTAGATTTGTTTTCATACCTATTAAATCTGTAAGGGCTCAAACGTTAGTTTCGAGCTTGTTGTTTAAAGTCTGTCTGGTCAAATATTTTTTTGAAATATGGCTGACGCAAAATGGTGGCTAAAACTATTTGATTTCACTTTTTTACAGTATTATGGCAATAAAACAAATTCTTTGAATGAAAGGTTTTCTCTGTAAGTTTAATAAGTATCCATCCTTATTTTTTTCACCCAAAAATCCATGTATCGACATAATTCCGTCAATTCATCGAAATCTAGTAGTACCCATTTAAAGATCATCCTAATTTATTAAAAGATACTAAATGACTCATATCCTACTTTTTTCCGGCTGTTCCTGGTTCTCCTTTCTATTTATAGGTTTCTTGTCTAATATTTTTCGTTTTCTATGCTTTTTTGTCCTCTCTTCTGTAGTGACCAGCAATAGCCTGCGAGCATGGTGGTATCGCATCGTCCCTGGTAATGTTTTTTATCACTTTTATAGCTTGGTGCTAGCGTTCACCTTGTTTTTCGCTATAATCGCTGAGGTTTTCTGGAAATTCGTGTGAGAATCTAAAAAAATGCAACTTCAAATCCATTAAACAGCTTAACATTTTAAAGTTTTTTACCATTCTAGAAACGATTTGTTTCTATGTAGGGCTTTTTTAATTACCAGAAACTTTGATGCCACTTCATTAAAACTAAGCCAAGCAGCATTTTCAAGGTCATTTGTATTAGTAATGATTATTGTATCTTGAAATAGGTGACTGATTTGAGGGCTGTCAAACACTTTTTCTTTAATTTTCGCATCTGAGTAACTCAAAAAGTTTGTGTGCAAATACTTGAAGTACGAGGGCAAGGTATATAAACCAGAATAGGTATGATTTATTGCCCTAGGATTCCGCGCCGAGTGACGTAATATCGCACAGACACGCCCAGTAGTGCTGCCATCCTGTTTAAAAATAGATTGGAAAATATTTGGGCAGCCCTGTTCACATCATTATATAATTCACAATAGACATATAAGTAATGGTAAATGCTACATACCAGAGCTAGTCTTAAAATCACATGCCATTAAAATGAAGCGGAGAGAAATATCGAATCAATTGAGCGTGTCAGTTGTCGTCTTGTCTAGTTAGTTAGCAAGACAATAGAATCAATTTTTAACAATAAAAGTAGGATGGTAGCTGTTCGACTTTCAGCGCATCCATCACGAAACCAATAACAGTTACAACAAATTTTATTCGACAACTAATAAAGGACTTCAAAATTCTCTATAATAGACACAGGATCAAGAGCATAATTATATATAGCATAGTTTGGAAGTGATGCTGAAAAACGTAAAATGTTCCAAAGTGTCGCCATACAATTTGAGTGAAGTCTCTGAAATTATATTTGATTTATATATTATATACAGTTTTATACAATCATCACTTTCTAACTCTGCTAGATAGCACTATTCTCTGAGTAAAAACTGTTTATAGACATTTCACGAACAATGACATATTCGCAAGAACTACATTCCCAGTCGGAAAAAGAAAAAATTGGCTTCATTCAAAGTGTGCATGAAATCCCACTTGGGTATATTTGGCCACGCCCTCCCCGCCGGATGACGTAACAACAGATCATACCAATGTAGTTTATATACCTTGGTACGAGGGTGAATCAAATATGAGCGGGACTTTTCGCCCTTCAGGCACAATAGTGGAGGGAGAACGTCACCGCTTTGTTTGTTGTTGGGTAGGTTTGTCAGGAGTAGGGGAAGCACGTGGGCTCGCCTCCTCGACCCTCTCAGTGTCCACCGTGACTATGTCGGAGCAAGAGGTACCTCCGTCAATAGCGCAACGTGTTGTAATCAAGTTTCTCGCCGCAGAAGGCGTAAAACCGGCCGAAATCTTTAGGAGATTGACTGCCCATTTCGGGGAAGAAACATTGTCGCGAGCCAGGGTATTTACATGGCATAAACAGTTCGTGGAGGGTCGTGATCGTGTTGAAAATGAGAGCCATGACCGCAGACCTCGCACCAGCATTACAGCGAACAACATCAACAGTGTTCGACGGCTTATTGAAGATGACCGCCGGCGTACCACTTCTGAAATTGCAAATGAGGTCGGGATAAGTTATGGGAGCACTTACTCCATACTCACAGAGGAGCTAGGGTACCGTAAGGTGTGTGCCAGGTGGGTTCCCCGCCTTCTCACAGCTGACCAGAAATTGCATCGTCTTCAGGTGTGTGGGCGTCTTCTTGCACAATTTCAGGAACAAGGAGACCAATTTCTCACTCACATTATCACCTGCAATAAAACATGGGTGCATCACTACACCCCAGAGTCTAAATAAGCGAGTATGGAGTGAAGAAAACAAGGAGAACCTGGACCAGTGAAAGCCAAGTCACATTTGTCGGCTGGCAAGGTTTTGGCTACCGTTTTTTTTGACCAGCGTGGACGGCTGTATCTCAATTTTTTGCACGAGCGCAGGACAATTAATGCGGCCTACTGCCGCGACGTTTTGAGTGAGATCCGACTTGCATATCGCCGCAAAAGACGAGACCTATCGATCAGGGAAGTGGTTCTTCTCCATGACAATGCTCGCCTAGGGAAAAATTGGAGCAACTGGGGTGGGAAACATTGAAACATTCTCCTTACAGTCCAGACCTGTCACTTGGCCCTCTCAAGGAAGCTTTGGGAGGCCAAAGATTCGATAGTGATGCTGAGGTTGAAGCCTACGTTCGCAATTGGCTGCAGACATGACCTGCATCTTTCTACATGGAAGGAATTGAAAAGCAGCCTATCCGCTGGGAAAAATGTGTTTCCAAATCAGGATATTATGTAGAAAAATAAACTACATATATTCTTTTTTGCGTTTAAAATAAAAATAAATTCCAAAAAAGTCTCGTTTATATTTGATTCACCCTCGTATTGACCTTTTTTATTCAAAGCTTTAGTAAATTGCTTCATAAGCTCAAGTTATATATGTAGAGGTGGGATGAGATTTTTTTTGGTTATACTAATGGTTCATATAAGATGTTATTTGAACCGTGAGTAAATGATTCTCTTGCCGGTCATGATTTTATCTTATAGTGCTTTTTTTGTTCTCTACTATGCGATAAGCAAAAATTGCAAGGGTATTCCGTAAGACCTGACTGTAGCCCAAATGGTAATTCGCGTTCTGTGCACCAAACCTATAGAGCACTTCATAAATTTATGGTGCTCTAAATGGTCCATCTGGGCAGCTCATACGCAATAAGTTGGACTGTTGGACAATGTTCATCCAACACGAGCGAGCACAGTGCGTACCGAGGGAGCTATCTATGCTGTAAAGGTTAGAGTGGTAGTGTGACCGAGGATCCAAATTTATTGATTCGACACCGTTGTCAACTCTGGTCGTCCATTACTTGGGACATGTTGAGGAGAGACTTTGACCTTGGACTGAATCCCTTCAAAATTCTATTACTGCACCAATTAAAGCCATCGGACCATCGTTTGCATCGTATTTTGGTGAATGGACTGAGATCGATTTGGAAGTAGAATAGCATTTCTACCATTAGCTCATTTTCAGCGACGAGGCTCATATCTGGATTAATGGGTTCGTAAATAGGCAAAACTGCCATTTGTGCTATAGAAATAATTCTCAAGAGACTTATAAGCCCGATTACATCTCGAAAATATCACTATATGGTGTGGTTTATCTGCCGGCGGCATATATGGTCATCTCTTTTTCAAATCTGAGGATGTAATCGACCGTTAATGGCGATTGCTATAAAAAAATGGTTTGTATTTTGTTTGATTCTTAACTGTAATGCTGATTGTTTTAGGAGCAAGTGGCTCTAACAGGATGGCCTTACCTGCCATACATTGCATGAAACTAATAATTTTTTGGGTTTAACTGTAGTGAAAGAATCATCTCTAGAAATGATCCTGTGAACCGACCGCCCACATCATGTGATTTGACTTCGTTGGACTACCTTTTGTGAATATACGTCAATTAACTTATCTTTGCTCATAAACCATCCACTATTGATGAAAGAGTAGCCAACTTTCGACGCATTATTGGCAAAATAAGGTCGGCTATGCTGGAAAATGCGGTGCAAAATTAGACCAACAGGATGGCCTTCCTAAGATGCAAATCTGCTTTTCACACGCCAGATATTATTTCAATACACTAAATGCCATAAAATTTGTGAGCTTATATATTCAAAAATGAACTGAGCATTTCAATAATTTATCTGTGTTTTATTTGGTTCGAAAGTTCAACGCTTCTTAATAAATTCTTTCAATATTATCAATTCGTAGCAAATTCAGTGTAAGTTACAATACATGAAGCGTTTTTTTAATTTGACGTGGTAACTTTTTTCTATGCTTTTATATTTGTCGCTTAAACTTGATCATTTCTAAGACCATTTACACCACTGCATGCAAAAACCTTAGGCGAATCATTGTCTCTTATTTACAAAGAAATTTTTAACAGTCAACACAAGCATACTTAGAAAACAAAACCCTCTGAAGTTTATTGTTACAAAAGTATCTTTTTCACGGATGAAACCGTAAACCAACATTATATACTCCTCAAACGAGACTATCAAACATCACAATGCTAAAGCAAAGGGAGCAAAAAAATATTACTTTTTTGTGTTATACACATATGAAGCATTGGATGTTGTTAACCAAGTGCGAAACCTCTTAAACGAGTCCTTGCCAAGCAAGTGTATAGCGTGCTAAGTAAAAGTCAGGGAGGCAATATCTTTCATGAGTAATGAACAAAGATAAAGAGATATCTAGTGTGGCGGTGGGAAGTGGATGAAACAGTTAAGATAAAGAACAATTTTGACGATGTAAAGGATGTTTTGTTCAAGTCTCTCGTTGAATAACAAATTTAAATACTTCCTGGGCTGTGCAGTTTGTTCAGATAAACATTTAGATATATTAGTTTAATCATTAAAATCATCATAAATGAGCACCAGTAGTGATGAGTTTTATATAGAGCATTTATTTTACCCAATGCATATTGTCCTGGTGATTCACAACAACGGCATTCAAAGCTCGCATTAAATCGACATTGTTGAAAATCTATTCACCTTAAATCTCCAAATTATTTAAAGGACGAAGCAAGCATAGATTTACTACATATCGGTTAAATATGTTTTTAACAAATTATTTTGTTTGTCCTTCCTGTCTTCCTGTCACACCATTTTCTGTTCAGCCAACATAAATATAGGAAGGACGTCATTTATTTATTATATCTATTTGTACCAGTCGCCCGGTTGTTCAAACTGTAAGGAAGGAGGTGCCTAAAACTCCCGAAAAGATTACAGATGGTTTGTCAATTTTCAGTTTAAGGTACTTTGTACGGAACATATGTGTAGGACAACGGAGCCGTCAAGTATTCGACAATAGCGTACGACATGTCAGATTTATTTGCCAGGACGAATAAAAATGTCGAGTGATTTGACAAGCAATTGAAATCGTTCGATATTAATTTTTTTGCGAAATCGTTCTTTGTTCGTGGAGCATTGGTAACAATAGAATCGATGCTGATAGGATGAAGAATGAAATGATTTAGAAAAGTTTTTACGGAAGAAATGCAAACCCAAAAGTAGAAAATAAACTTTATATACATACATACATATGTATGTTAATTTATTATTGTAAAAGTTCAATTTCAATAAAATTCACCAATGATATTCAATTTTTTATATTAGATTTATTGCAAGAACCAATATATTAGCAGTAGATGCTCCATGACAATGATACACCTGTGTAAGGTTTGTTGTTTAAATTTGTTAATAAACAGGACAAATCTTATCAATGGCAAAGTTTTCAAGCTAATCCCAATGGCATGAGAAATACCGATATATCTTAATTTACCGATTGGCAAGAGAAATCAAAATATCTGCTAAATGTAGCAAGATTGACTTCAAAATTGGTTCCGTATTTTTGTATTGATCGTTCTTTCTTTGATACAAATTTCTTACGAGCTAATAATATATAAAACCTTGTATTTAGTCTATTATCTAAACACACGTACACGTACACACACGTAAATAACACGTTCTCATGCATGGCTTAAGTATATGCTTACGCATAGGGTTCACATGAACCGACAATGCGCGACGGGGGTGACCTACAAAACCAGTGTCACATTAATGTTGAGCCGATTATTTATGTTCAGATATTCAAGGAAATTGTTAACAAATCTTCGCCATTTCTCACCTTACAGTTGTAGCACGATTTTTTAATGAGTAATAAATTAGCTGTATCGATGGCGCCCTAGCATTAGGTATGGGCAAGGGTCATTTTTACGCATTCAAAAATTAAGGAATAAATGCAATTTGCAAAGTTAGGGGTTTCCTTCACTTGGTGTCTGGTCTCAAATTGGTTAGCTACCACACTTCTAAAAGAGAAATCAATAATGATTCGAGATATTGGGCATTGTATCTCTTCTTAAGATTGATATGGTTCCATAATCGTAAAACTTAACATTTTCAAGAACTACGAAATAACATCAGGCGCTAGTTTTTTTTAAATTTAAAATAAACAACAAGAATAATAAAGTTGTCGATCAAATTAAATGGAACTTCTATTTTTTGGTAAGGAGTCTGTCGGTCAATATTCAAAGTAGCTACGCATGATTTTTGTATATTTTCAATTAACTATGAAGATACGACAAGGAAGTAATTAATCGGCTACGATAAAAATGGATCAATTTAAGTAAAAACTTGCTCACGTTGAACACGTTTGTGTAATAGATAATAAATAATAATAATAATAAATTTTGCTATGCTTTCTTGCCAAATTCAACCAAATATTGATGTCAAAAAATAAACGCAAATTTCACGGCACATTACAATAAAAAAACAGGACATAATTAAGTGTATATATGGCGTGACTTTTAAACATGACCTTTTATTGTTTCGATGATTCACGCTGTCAATAGCTGAGCTATTATTCATCGAGGAAAATCGCACGAAAGTAGTAAATCACGCTTCATTTCATGCTAAATTTTCCACGTCATGTCTCTCGTTCACTTCGAACGACTTGAATATATAACGCTAGCAAAAAAATTCTTTTGATGAGATTCAGCCAAGGAACGTTCCTTCATGCACGACTTAATTCGATAATCCTTGGAGACAAGGTTTATTTTATTTATTGTGTTCTACCTATGACAGTCTTTCACGATAAAAAAAATAATTGATGACCTTAATAAAGATATTTTTATCTGCATACTCGTCTTTTGAATTGCAGATTATTATCTGTTCGTAGGTTGAGAACTTGTTAGGGCTTCATCTAGTGTTTTTCGTGAAGTATAATTGGGGGAATGATAGACATTCGAAAATATGATGGAATATGTTGATGTTGTTGACCTTTCTTTAAGAGAAGATGTGTCTAATGACATTTTGAAATAAGTACTAATGCCAAGTTAGACCGAAAATGACTGAAGATATATGTTCTTTTGCATTAGAAATGCGAGTTAATTTTCAACTGTAGGATTTGGAATTTCAGTAGTAAGTTTCTTGTTGAGCTTGGCTACTTGAAGATATTTGATTACCAACAAGGTAAATTTTGACCGCATTGAGCCCAAACAGGACCAAGTAATGCCTCAGTATAAGCCGTAAAGCATTAAATTTCACTATGTCTGTACGACTAAGCGTTCCACTCAATGACAATGTTGGACGTGGAAATGGTCAAACATTTTCTGTGTGAATGCCCAGCACCATTCAGAAGATGAATGCAAATCTTAGGCTCTTCCTGCCGTGGATCGTCTCACGGAAGCAGCTAATTCAAATATTAGCTGCATAATGGTACTCGGCATTCCAATGCTAAGTTTTAGTGCCGTCCCAATCTTCCGTAGTTTCACAATGGACCTTGTGGGGAAAAATGTGTGCAACCAACCAAAAATCTCGATCCTACACAATGCAACTCTTATCTAATAATGGATTTCCTCTTATGGCAATCCATCAGAAGGCTTAGGACACTACATATATATATTATTATTAATTTATGGTAGTTAATATATTATCATCAATTATTCAATCCAAATCTTAAGAGAACTTAGGCTGCGTTGTTGTTTCTAAATAACTGAAGTTGCTGTCCCCACTTTGGATTGGAGACTAACAAGAGTTGCATGCTTTTTTTAAATTTTAGGCCACATCGGTTGTCTTTTTATATTTGATAAACTACTAAAAATGTTAGAATAAATGGTGGGAATAAGTACGTTGAATCTGAACGTATTTCATGCCACAGCAGCATGAAAACTTTCGTAATTTTATCTACTTATGTAAAACATTTTCTACATCTTCTCAATTAACTGTCAGCAGTTTCAATTCAGTATCAATTTGTGCGCTTCAAAACTTTGAGAAAATCATTGAATACATGATAAACTACGTGTGATAGATTGTTCAAAAAGTTCCTTTTGAAAATCAATTTGATCAATTTATAAAACGATTCAAATTTTTACAAACTAAATAGAGTCAAAGTTCCCACGATTCTCTCCGTAAAATTTCGTTAAAAATTTACGTGCATAGTAGGATGAATAACTCTTTAATTGTTGGCATGAATTAGGCCATATTTTATAAGGAAATTTAGCATTTTTTTCTAGCTATTCATAGGTGCTTCAAAAGCCCTGGCATAGTCTAAGGAAGGCTGCACATGCCAGAATTAGCGTAAACATTTTTTTATTACAAAATCACAAATGCTTTTGAGATTACCGTCTTCAGGAAACTATACTCATCCATAATAAGGTGGAAATTGTTATATTATTTTTCGATTTCGTAATCCCAACTGTCATTGGTTTGAAGTCTGGTTGGTTTCATTACAATATCTGCTGAAATAAGGTATGGCTGTTGCTATCATTTGTTAATCTTACTAGAAAATAGAAACACTAGCCTATTACGGATGCTTTTTGCCGTAGCCAATCCTGACCACTGTTTGGGCAATCCCTCTCGGTTGTCATCCCTGAAGAGGGTGATGGCCAAGAATTCTAATAATAATAAGGCCGCTATTTGTCTCTGCGCCGGGATTGCCCTGCTCACAGAATCCCGAAACGGGAGCTGATTCCATGCAGACTCGAAACCAGTTGTTATCCTTGAGGGAAAATAACCGAATCAACAAATAACAAGCCACGAGGTGCGACCCATGAGGTCCACACGGTCAACTTCCCAGTAATATCTACATAGATATTAAAAATATTAAACACAATAATAGTTATGGAAATAATACTACTTCAAATAATAGAAATGTACCTCATAAAAGTTATTGGAATGACTTAATATTAATCGTAACATCTACGCGAGCAGCAATTGATTACGTAAGGATTTCGGTGCATTGGTTTCATTGATTATTCACGCGGATCAATCGGAGGGGGGACAGGTTTCAAAGCAGTTTTTTCATTAAAGTTAAAACATGATGCTGTGAAGACTATTGAAAATCTGCTCAAATTTTGAAAATATTAATAAACTTTGATTGACTTTACAACAATGTCCTTAGAATAAGAGATTTAAAGTATAATGATTCGAATGAACCCTATTTACATGGTGACTGAATGATTTTTTTATTTTTTTTGTAATCATGAGAAAAGTTTTTGCTGGTTTCTCTACAAAGATTGATAAAAGTTTATAAATTCTATAAACATTTACTATTACGATGTGCAAATCAGGTTAAAAATGAATTTTTTTTGAAAAAAACACTACTTTTCCAAAAAAAAATAATAAATCAAAAAAATCGCTTTAAAGATTTTTTTAAAAATATAAAAACATCATAAAGATGTTGATACGCGTTGATTGAGACCTTAATGATGGAAAGATTATATTTGGTTCTCGAGATATAATGGATGACGTGAATGACCTTGAACGTTTAATGATTTTTTATTTTTTATTTAATTTTTTTTGTAATCATGAAAAAAACTTTTGCTGGTTTTTTCACAAAAACTATTTGGAGTATATAAATAATATAAACATTGATTACTTAGGTTTGAAAATCAGGTTAAAAATTTTGTGTTTTTGAAAAAAAACCTAATTTTTTGCACTGTTTTTAAAAAAATTAAAAAACGGCTTCAACGATTTTTTTAAAAATTTGATAGATTCATAAAATTGTTAATACGCTGACACCTTATTAATGAAAATCGCATGTTTGGTTCGTGAGATATAGCGCATAACATGGTTGACCTTCAAGGGGTGAAAACAGCAAACCCCCCCGACCGAAGTGTACCAAAAACTAATCAGCTCTTAAGATTACAAAGACGCTTCGATTGACACCTCAACGAAGTCGATCGGACTTTGTTTACATGAGTTATGCTCGTAGAAAAACTGCCCGCGAACGCACGTACGTACGTACGTACATACACACATACACACATATACATACATACTTATTTCTAAAAACACTTTATATATACTCTATAGACCTCAAAACGTAAAGAAAAGTTGAAAATTTCAATTTCGATTTTCGAGGCGATTACAAGAACTTCCCATATACTGGGAAGTTAGAAAGGACCCACACTCCCCAGACTAGTCAATTTTCACCACTAAGCACGAAAAAACAATTCTTTAAAGCTGACTTTTAATTTCAGGTAGGAACAATTGGCCTCCAGATCTGTTCAAATCTTCTTACAAAATCTTTTTCTTCTTCTTAATCTTCAGTTATTCATGTCGTACGTTGATCACAGCCCGATTTTTTCAAATTTCGAGGGTCCAAACGATTCCTGAACTCCCAAAGATGTCGAATGAATCACTGACTCCTAGTAAATAAGTTCCAAGACAAGCTTTTACAACCACGAAGATTCCAAAAAGGACATTTCACTTTTCGAGTTTCGACTTGCTTCCTTACGGCTGCTAAAGAATGGTCGTTTTTAATGAATTTGAGAAAAGAGGAAAATGAAAGTGAATGGACATCCAATACCATGTGAGTTAGAACCCGCTAGAATTAATGGCACTGGTGATAACTCACCAATTCATTTATTGACCAGACAATACTTGGAATAATACGCAAAATGCCAGGGATGTACTCGAACTCGTATTTAATCGTCTGAGTCGTTACAGAAGCCTGTTCACACTATTCTTTCCCTAACTCTTACTACTTATATCAAATATTTTTTGATCTTCCTCACCGCATGAGTTTTGGTCGTTGTTGATGAGACATCTCAACCTGCACAAATCAATCACTAATATATGTTAGTTTCATCTTTTCCTAGTGTTCAAATTTATATCGGAAAACAAGCACGAAAATGTTCACATGATTTCGGCCCTACAAGCGCGGCGCCTGTCATCTTCAACTCGTCAATAGCATGAAATATGAATATGGTTATTGCAATGAATAGGACTGATAACATTGATTTATGTATCTTCATTACACAGCTGCTTCCTCCAAACACGACCAACTTGACCCCTAGCCAAAAAACCAATTCAAAAGTAGCTCAGATGGCAAAACGAGAGCGTTCTGCCTGTATCACTTCCTTTATATGGGATCCCCGATTCCGTTCGCTGCCATTTGTGGTCAACGGCCTGACGAGTTCACCGGACTCTTTTCGTTTCATATTTCCCCACTGGTATTATGCCGATTGCTGACGCTGGCCAACTAGGTCACTTTCGGTATCCCTAATTAGCGTCAGCGTTGTACCTCAGCCGAAAGTAAGGCGGTAGCGTGTGTGAGAAGGACTTTGTGGCAGATATATTTTGGCATTGGCAATGGAGGGCATTTTTGAAGATTATTCGCCGGATGGATAGAAATCGGCATCAACTGCGGCGGTGGCAGCCTGAGTCGTTTTGTCGGTGCGTTAAATTCAAATTTTGGTACGCTATCGGCGAGTATGTGTGACTTGAGCATACATGGGCGATTCGAAAAGGGTTGCCAGTGCCCGAATGGTTACAGGACGGCCTTAAGTTTTCATTATGCCACGTATGATCTAGCAACAAACAGAACATATATCCAGCTTTGATAGTAACAAAATTTGCACATTATTTGAAAGTATTAATCGAAAGGAATTATAACCGTGTCGTAACTAGAAACGACTGTAAGGCTATTGTTATGGAGTTAAAAATCCTCCATAACTACATTAATTTCTATGTATTTATCTAATATAATTTCCTTAACCTAAACCGATTCGCTATATATTCATGTAATTCAATATCTGTGTGTTATGTGTGTGTTTAAGGATTTTCGAGGGCAGGACAACCCTGAGTTTTGCCTTGAATAGTCGTCGCTTACAGCGTAGATTGTTCAGAGCACTTCTTTTTCATTTTGAGCAATCCTACTTTTAAGTGTACATTCGTCAATAAGGTATTTACATTGTTATCTTCCATTTCGCTTAGTTTTGGCTCATGTAATTGTGATGTATTATTTTATTACTTGCGCTTAGAGGTTCACTTTGGTGTACAATTCAAATCTTCAAACTCTTAAAACCAGTGACGTGACTTCAATATTCATTTTAGCAGAATACGATATAATTTTTATTCACAAATCAAGGCAAAAGTCATCAAACGCTCAAAAAATAACGTCATGTCTCCTCAACCAAGTCAGCTCTTTTCACATCCTTTGGGTAATGCAAATAACTTTTATACAGCTTGTTGAAATTTTCAGTTCTTACTTTACCGCTGTTAAGTTCTGGTAATGTCCTTGTTATAAAGCAATCATTTTATACTTGAAATGTTCCAGTTTTCTTCTTTAACGCAAAGTTGTCATTACACCACAACATTCCGTGCCCTATTATTTCGCATCAAAAATCACACTTCTAACTAAAAATACATGTGTCCAGTAAACATAAAAATGTTCCCCCAACGAAACGACCCTGTCTTGCACTTTAATATACTCTTGACATCAAATTTTAGCTTGCATCCTCGCTACAACTGCCATCAACAGATCCTTTCTCATAGCTTAATAAAAATAAATCTGTACGTGCCGGATGCTGTTGTGACGCCCTCGTCAGCTTTGGAATGATTGCATGCTGAGATTATCACTGTTTCGCGAAAACGAACTGAAATTGGATTTATCCTGTAGGAAGTAGAAGTGGAAGCAGTATCCTTGCAATCTCCCTGCGGCACGTCGTGAAACAATAATCTCCGCTACTATTGTTTTTCACTTTCGCGTATTAGATATTTTATCACATTTTCCCGTCCGGTTGCAGATAGTATCTTAGCGATGTGCTCGTATAGATGCAGCGATAAAACCGAACAAGGACTATTGTAATGTTTGTGTAGCAACATCATCATCTCTAAATGACCATGGAAAAACAAGCAACGAAGAAATGCATGGACTGAGCTTGATTTTTAAACGAGATCTGCAAAGCATCTCCTGTTTGACAATTTTGTACGACGATAGTTACTCAACATCCAATCCACTTAGCTGTTTCAACGGAAGTGAATGATCACAGTTCGCAGGATGTCGAATTCATTTGGGACTTTATACGTATATCAGCAATAACGAGATTTACTTCTCTATGGGATTAAACAATCTATTTTGTCTTATTTGGTTTTTGGGTTTCGCAACAGGTATAAGACGAGATTTGCCGTGTCCTGGCATATAATCTTTGCTCTGCAGATTTCATTAAGTATCTAAGAAACAAGTCCTCAGAAAGAAGTCTTCAACTTAGACATGCCTTTGGCTGGATTTGATTAGGAATGTAATAAAAAACAAGCGAAATAAAGGACATCCCCCTAGGACATTCTTAGCTGACATTTTTATTTTTTGAATTTTCGCTCATTTTCACTTGCCCGAATCCAATTTATGGTGACATTCTATCGCAAATATAATTTAAATACAGGCAATATAAATTGCTGAAACATAAATTAAACATTCATAGTGTAAGCTAAGCGTAAACAAATCTGCTTCCATGTCGATAGGCGGAGCGAATAAGTAAGTAGGCTGGAAAGTAGCTGGAAGGATTTCTCTAATTCCGTCGGTTAAGGCCAAGATAAATGACTTTTGTGGTAGTTCTATTTGTATGCAATTAGCTTTCTCAATTAGGTTAATGACACTTAGAATGTTGCCTTGTTGATAATAGGGGGATTCGAAAGTATAATTACATAGGATGGCTACAACTTAGTTGAATGTCAAAGGGATGTGATATTGTTTAAATATAATGTTGAGCATTGTAGATAAAAGCTATGGAGTATAGAATTAAATTAAACACCATACGAGCATGTTCAACCAAGTGGTTTAATAAATGTTGAAACTGTTTTAGTGAATTTACGAGCTTTGATTAATGAATTTTCGC
This sequence comes from Oxycera nigricornis, assembly GCA_963942545.1. Lineage (NCBI taxonomy): Eukaryota > Metazoa > Arthropoda > Insecta > Diptera > Stratiomyidae > Oxycera > Oxycera nigricornis. The sequence continues at coordinate 18,964,662 of OZ012661.1, forward strand.
TTCGTAAGTCACGATCATTTAGCGAATGAGTGCTGTATTTTCATTAACATAAATGTTAACCCTCAACTTGATCTAGATCTGTTGAAGATTTGATTGATCAGATAAATTGGATAAGGTTTTGATTGATTTTCAAATTGATATTGTTATTTTTTTTTACTAAAAATGATCGTTCGATTTGATTTTATAAAGAAGCAAAAATATAGACTAGTGTTTTTTCATCTTTTTGATAGATAGATTAAACAAGCCGCGAGGTGCGACCCTTGAGGTCCACACGGTCAACTTCCCAGTAATATCTACATAAACATCAATAACATTACAACAATGAGAAGTAATAGTAACAGGAATGAGTTAATATGAATCATATCGTCTACGGGAGGGTCCATTGATTATGTAAAGTTTTTGGTCGATGAGGACAGATTGAATATCGGATCAATCAGTGGGGGCCTTTTTGGTCTTGAAAAATTTTGTTGGTTTTCAAAATTTAAGCAATTTTTTTTAATTAAAAGACTATAAAAACTATTAAAAATCTGCTCAAATTATGCAAATATCTTAAAACTTGGATTGAATTTACAACATTTTTTTTAGAATAAAAGATATAAAGTAATAGCACTCGTATGAACCCTCTTTACATGGTAACTTTGAATGATTTTTTTATTTTTAATTTAGTTTTTTCATAATCATGGAATAAAACTTTGTCGGTTTCTCTCCAAAAACTGATAAGAATGTAAACATTTTATAAACTGGATCAATGTGCTGTGCAAATCAAGTTAAAAATATTTTCTATGAAAAAACCATAATTTTTCGCATTTTCTTCTATCAAATTAAAAAAACGGCTGAAACGAATTTTTATAATGTTAAAAACTTCACAAAGATGTTAATACACGTCAACTGACACCTTAATGATGCAAATATTATATCTGGTTCGTGAGATATAGTGAATGATAAAAATGACCATGAAAATCACGATGACTTTTAATGATTTTTTTTTAATTTATTTTTTTACGTAATCATGAGAAAAAGTTTTGATGAAGTTTTTGCGAACATTGTTTGGAGTACATAAATTTTATAAACATTGATTACTAAGACTTGACAATAGGGTTAAAAATTTATTGTTTTTGAAAAAAACCCTAATTTTTTGCACTTATTTTTAAAAAAATTTAAAACCGCTCCAACAATTTTTTCCAAAATTTGATAGAATAACACAAACGTTAATACGCGTCGATTGACATCTTAGTCAAGAAAATCGTACGTTAGGTTCGCGAGATATAACGCATGACAGAAATGACCTTCAAACGGGCAAAACAGCAAACCCCCCCGAACGAAGTTTTTCAAAAACTAATCAGCTCTTAAGATTGCAAAGACGCTTCGATTGACACCTCAACAAAGTCGATACAACTTTGTTTACGTGAGTTATGCTCGTAGAAAAAAGTGTCCACGAACGTACGTACGTACGTACGTACGTACACACACACACACACACACACATCTCCCTTTCTAAAAACACTTTATATATACTCTATAGACCTCAAAACGTAAAGAAAAGTTGAAAATTTCAATTTCGATTTTCGAGGCGATTACAAGAACTTCCCATATACTGGGAAGTTAATAATAAAAATTCGTGGCATCTTCAAATTTAGGTGAAATCAAATTTTTTGATAGATTTTCTTAAATTAAACCTCTAAAAACACGATTTTAATAATATGAAAGTAAAATTCATTAAGTAAAAACATAGTTAGCTTATATGGCAAGGTGCGTCAAGATCTTTTTTTCGATAAATTTAAAGCACTATTGGATATGCTGCCTTACGGTTCTGATTTCATAAACGAAAAAAGCGGGTGTTGCACCAAAAAAACAGAGCCAAAGTACCAAAAAAAATAGTTGACCATATAAAAAAAGCAAAAAAATGTCTAAAAAATGCTGATAAAAAAATTGAACCATCTCTAAAAAAGGTCCGAAAAAAGCTCAGCTAACTAATATACTAGTGAAAACTTTGTCAACTTACAATGGTCTAGCAATGCAACAAAATTCTACTACCACACAATTTCTACAGATGAGAATCCTCAACACTAAATGTCCAATTGGAGAAAAGTCTTATGGTAAATGGCGCAGGACTGAGGCAGCTGGTAAAAGTGCTTTGAAAATTTCAAGCATTCTCCACCTTCGGATGATAAAGTGCAACAAATTTTAGAACCAATCTGTGAAAACTGCTGCACTGCTTAGGCAATTGCACTCAAAACAAAAATTTTAATGTGGTCCTCAGACATATGTTTGTTGGCAAAAAAGCTATAAGAATTGCTGCCAATATTTCTACATGTGAATTAAGTAAAGGATTCATAACTTTACTGAAAATAATGCAAGTTATGGGAATAACTGTAGGTCAAAGTGCGATGGAACATGCAGAGAAACGCTATGCTGGAAGAATCAAGCAGAAGGCCAGAATCAAGCAGAAGACCAGAACTGCTCGTACAGAGCATAACAACTAAGGAGAGGCGGAATTTAAGCGTAAGAAAAAGTAAATAAATGGTACAGGCATCCCAGATTGAATTTAGTGAGAAAAAATTAAGAAAAAATTGTATGACAACTTTAAAGGAAATTTTTTTTATAGTTACAGTAAATTTTCAAAGGGAAAAAACGTCAATTTTCGATAAAACGCCGCAATTTTGTTGTTTTTCATCAATTTTTTTATGCTGATTGGAGTACAATTTTCGGTATTTTTGGAAACTTTTCTGTGAGCAATAATAGTGCACACCGTGAATTTTTTTTTTTTTTCATTCAAAAAACTGTAGCAGACGACAGGCGGCGAAAAACATTAAAATTGTTTTTTTTGTATAGTTCCAAGGACAAAGGACATTCATTCATTAAAAAATTCTATTTTCTGAAAATAAAAATACGAAAATTGAAGGTGCCATGTCCCTTAACCAGTGGCGAATAAAAAACCTGTATAAGAAAAAAAGGCTAATGAGCCAGATAATTTTTTTGTGGAAACAATTATCACGCGCAACTTTGTGGTTGCTCGGAAAGAGGACACCATCTCTTAGGAAGAAATACTTTTTTAAAATGATGGATATATCAGCAGAAAAGCCTTGCTTCTTGTTAAAATTAAGTTTTAATTATCTAAATTAATAGTCTTGTTATTGTTTTTTAAGTTCAGTTTTATTATCAAATATATCAAACTACACAAATATGCGTAAATACGGAAACTATAACAATTTCAATTAATGCAAGAACTGAGGTTTACGTGGTGCACATTTTTTAATAGTGGATTTTGGAGAGCCACACTCTCATTTTTTCTTCGATCGATTGCAAACGTGTTATTAATTTTGATATAAGTAATCGCCAAAAATTCAAACTCAATAAAATATGGAGTCGAGAATTGCAATAATACTGTGGAAGCTCTTCTAGCTAATTGAGGATGCTCTGGTTTTTAATTGCCATCATTCTTCCAATTAATTAAAGCCTCTCGCTCTTCAAGATATATCGTTCGTATGCGTAGCAAAAAAAGGCACATTATCGTGCAATTAGTCATCGCGTATTTGCTTACTAAATGTCTTGCAACAAAAAAGATTTGTCAATGAGTTATCTTCAACTAAACTTACTTAAATTTCGAAGGAAATACCTAAATTTTGCGATACCCTAATTATGCAGTCATGTCTCCCTAAGGAGTCGCCGCCCGCCGGTTGAAAAACTTTGGTATAAAGATTTAAATTTAGAAAACGTGGAAAGCAGCAGTTTTAAATTTTGAGAGAACATAATTTTGGAGTTTTTTATTCTAAGAAAGAAAAATTCTTCCATATTCTAAATTTGCAAAAATTTAATCTCAAGAGTCACTTTAATAAGATCTATCGCATTTTCTTCCATTTTCGCTGATGAAAATATTCACATTCGGGGCATTTCACGTGAAACCGACAACGAAAAAAAAGTGAGGTTCTGAAATTCGTTCATTTTGGGCACATTTGTACTTCTAGGGTATATGAATGTGTACACATAATATTTTTGTTATTTGATGTTTAGTTGTTAAGATATGGGATTCTAAAGAATTCAAATTTTCACAGAAGGGGTTTTTTTAAATTTTATTTTCATATTGTAGTAAATTATAATTAAATAATAAATGTAGTGTTTTGTATATAACATTTACTGTTCTTTTAGATTTTCAAATGATATTCCGAATTTGAATTTTTTTTCTAGTTTTAAACCGGAAGTGAACATTTAAAATATTTTTTTCAATAACTTCGACCATTTTAATTTTTACTGCAAAATAAAGCTTAACATGTATACAATTTACCATAAAAATTTCAGAATGGGATCTAGATTAGTTTAGGAAATATATTAATTAGAGTGCGTGCATGTCGCTCTGAGCGTGATACCTGTCGCTTGTTAAAGTTGTTTGGTGATGTAAAAGTACATTAAAACGTTAATAATATGTCAGTAAAATTGATTATTTATTGTTGCCTTACCCTTTTGTGTCATTCTCAGGTTATTGAATACCTAAATTTAAAATAAAATGTAATATTTTGAAAGAAATTATGTGTAGAAACCATTTTCGAAATAAAACATTATTTTTCGTGATTTTTACTCATATTGTGGTGACAAAATACGAATAAAAACACCACCTCTTAATTGCAAAAAGAATCATTTCATCAAAACGAATCAAAATTACATAATAGAAAGACATAAAAGCATGAAGGCAAGCAACGCTCGCTTTTTTTTCATTGTTGTTCTAACCTCTTAGTGAGCTACGTTCGTTAATAAGTTTTATCATTTTAATTGACTTTTTTTGTTTCCCTACGGTGATCGGCACTTAAATCCATTAAATTGACTGGCTCCGAAAATTTAAAGATATAAGAAAAATTCCTAAAAGTTTAGATGTAAAATGGAATGGAAATATTTTACATTTTATTTAAAATTTAGGTATTAAATAACTTCAGAATGACACAAACAGGTAAAGAAACAATAAATAATCAATTTTACTGACATATTATTAACGTTTTAATGTATTTTTACATCACCAAACAACTTTAACAAGCGACAGGTATCACGCTCAGAGCGACATGCACGCACTCTAATTAATATATCTCCTAAACTAATCTAGATCCCATTCTGAAATTTTTATGGTAAATTGTATACATGTTAAACTTTATTTTACAGTAAAAAAAGTAAAAATTAAAATGGTCGAAGTTATTGAAAAAAATATTTTAAATGTTCACTTCCGGTTTAAAACTAGAAAAAAATTCAAATTCGGAATATCATTTGAAAATCTAAAAGAACAGTAAATGTTATATACAAAACACTACATTTATTATTTAATTATAATTTACTTCAATATGAAAATAAAATTTAAAAAAACCCCTTCTGTGAAAATTTGAATTTTTTAGAATCCCATATCTTAACAACTAAACATCAAATAACAAAAATATTATGTGTACACATTCATATACCCTAGAAGTACAAATGTGCCCAATAGGAACGAATTTCAGAACCTCACTTTTTTTTCGTTGTCGGTTTCACGTGAAATGCCCCATTTCGTTTTTATTTCAGCCACATTTTTTACATTTGATGGGTTGTATAGCTGGTACACCGTTTCAAAAACACAAAATTTCCCTACCACACAACATTTAAAATACTCTTGGCAAATCCATTGAATATTTGCAATTCTGAAATCCCACGTAAAAAATTATATTGCATATTTCAGTACATTTCCCTCAACTACCATATTCCATTCAATTGTATTTGTTTCTATATGCCCTGTACTTTCCAGAACATCTAAGATATTCCTTTTACAGATATTCTTGCCATTGCAACCGTTCGGGCTCAATAAGTCATGCCAACGTATGAACACAATCCTACCCTAGAGGCGGTTAAGTACACTTTGCCAAAACGGGAGCTTCTTTGTCATACAAATAAGGGAAGAAATTGTTGTTTTCTTGTCTCGTGTCGTGTAAAATACATCTGTCTTGAGGTTAGAACAAGCTTTTTTGTTGAAATTACTTTTAAAAAATTTCCTTTTGCTGCAAGCAGTTTTGAAATCGATAGCAAGTACTTTTTGAGGTAGTTGTGGAGCAGAGGGTAGATTTTTTTCGAAAGTTTGTTCGTAAATGATACAGTAATCCAAGTTTTATTCCAATATTTTCAAAGTTTTTACATGAGATGCGATTATATATTGATGAAAATATAAAAGTACCTATGAGAGCCTGATGGCAATGGTTCCGGTTAGGGTATTTACATATTTCACTAAGAACACACGGTTAAGTTGTAAACTACATACATTCTAATTATGAAGCTCGTTTTGATATCACCCGTTGTTTTAACATTTTGCATTTTAAAGGTGGCAATAGTATCCAAAATATAAAAATCTGTTGGAAGTAATTGCTACGAAAATGTTTAGTAGTCAAGTTTTTTAAGCAACACTTCATGTAATTGTTCTTAGATTTCACGTACACCAACATTGGGACAGATGATGAACTGAAAACTGTCAAGACATATTTTGTTTGAAAATTTCTATAAAACCAACACTTTAGTGAAGAAATATGTGGCTTTTTCAACAAAAAATTCAAACAATTCAATACAGCCTAAAATACGCATTCGTACTATCGTTCAGTCTACAAAATAAATTCTACGCGTCGTATCCCCCGAAGAGTTCATTCTATGTTACAAAAAAAGGATTGAGAATTCACACAGAGCATGAACAGCATACAGCAAAATTTGCATAATACCAAAAGATTTTACAGATTTCCGAAAAGCTTGTCTAAGAAAGGGAATTTATTTCGAGAACAATTGAAAATTACAAGCGTACATATGTGCACACATGTATGAATGTATGTATGTATGTATGTATATAAAGAACATTTTTTTTGGGAAAAGCTGTGATATAATCATTTGAATTTACTACGGATTTGGTCGTTTCTAAAATAAATATTTATGGTTCTCTAATTGTTTCGCTGTAATTAGAGTTTAGTGGGAATATATTAACGCTGCGGCTGCAATACCCTTTTTGTGATTTTTAATTAGATTTTGCTGCTGGGACGCAATTTCATGCCACACTTTTTCAATGCGCCCTTATTTAAATGTCTGTAAGTTTTGTAATTTCGAATGCTTAAAAGAAACTTAATTTCAATCATTCTACATTCTTGGATAATCGGTTACAAATTAATTTGAGTAATCGAAAAATTTCACATGAATTGAATAAACCAGGAAGAACTGTTTGCTACAAGCAATGCCGGATTCGGCCCCTCGGGGGTTCGCCGTGGCACGACAAAGTAGAAGCACCTTAAAAACTCATACCATGATATATTTGAAGTTTATATTAATCGATATAATGAAAGTCATAAAGAAGGTATTGACGGACGTTCATGGTTGAGATTTGCTTCGAACAAAATATCTTCAAAGAAATAACTGCTGCTTTGTTTAATTATTTTAATTTATGTCCAAATACCCAAGATATCCAAATTCTTAGTATTTGTAAAACCATCAATGACATCGATTAGTCAGCTATAACTTATCACAAAATACTTATTCAAATATTTAAAAGGTTTGGCATTTGTAACAAAGTTCTCAAAGGTAATTTTGAATTACTTTTGCGCGCATTTTTTCATAAGTTTTTTATAAGTAGACCAAGAGCCAGTAACCAATTTTCATTTGCCATTTCAAAAGTCTTGAAAAGTTACTTACTCAAAGTTTAATATCTACTCGACAATTGAAGCCAATTCTGGCAGCCCCAATGGCCGGGGTGAGTTACCCTAAAATTTTAAAGAGAGTAGGAAAAGAGATGTATTTTAGTTAAAGTATCAGCCATGAAATTTATGTAGATTATTTCTAAAAGTATACTGAATGTATGATAAAATTCAGCAGAACATATTCATCCCTTCTTATTGTTGACAGAACGCTATAAAAAATTTTTAGAGAATGTTTTTATTTTTGTTATTTCATTAGTCTTCAAATTTTAACACAATACAGAAAATATGTACAGAAAACATATTATTGGATGCCAGAAATAAATTTCATCACTTACTATCTGCCTGAGAGAAAAACGTTCCCGTGCGAGTGCAAGCGAGACAGTTAAATTCAAATCTGTCGGTTGAAAAGAGAGCGCATATTGGGCCTCATTGAAGATGGATTGAAAATTATATGAAATACAACAATTCCTTTTTAATGGGAAGTGTGGTTTCGGCGTGATGGATGGCATCCTCTTCAGGTGCTGTCATTTGCCATCCGTCAACGAGACAGCACGACCACGGTTAGGCTTGTTGATGGATTAAGCTCATCATAATTCAACTAATTTTTATAATTATTTGTATCCGCGAAGTATAATCACTGTCAATTTTTAGTTCGTATGTGCCTACGTCGATATTCTATATATTACTAATGACAGCACCTGAAGAGGATACCATCCGTCACGCCGAAACCACACTTTCCATTAAATTAACGATGAACCAGCATAACCTGGAAGCTAAGAACTCCCATTAATGTGCGACAATAGTGTTAGTAAGTTGCTAACCAAAAAGCACAAACTAGAAAACAATGTTGTTGACTAGACTAGGAGGTTCTAGGCCATGACAAAATAAAAACAATTTCTTGTTAAAGGAATACTTTGGCAACCCTTATCAAGAAATATAGCGACCTTGATGATACAGAAGAAATGTGGTAACGTTTTGAAACTTTGAATACAAATTTTTGTTATCAAAACATCTGTAAAATGGCAATCGTTAATAAATGTAAGGCGATTCAATGTTTATTGAAAATATCAATAATAATGATGATGAAGAGGAATGCAACGACAAAGATGAATGAAAAATGATAATTATGCATATTGTACATAAATACCTTTTTCTGATGTAAAAATCAACTATTCACCGAATTTTTAACTTCCCAGTATATGGGAAGTTCTTGTAATCGCCTCGAAAATCGAAATTGAAATTTTCAACATCTCTTTACGTTTTGAGGTCTATAGAGTATATATAGAGTGCTTTTAGAAATGGAGATGTATGTGTGTGTGTGTGCGTGTGTGTACGTACGTACGTACGTACTGTCGTGGACACTTTTTTCTACGAGCATAACTCACGTAAACAAAGTTGTATCGACTTCGTTGAGGTGTCAATCGAAGCGTCTTTGCAATCTTAAGAGCTGATTAGTTTTTAGGATACTTCGGTCCGGGGGGTTTGCTGTTTTGCCCGTTTGAAGGTCATTTCTGTCATGCGTTATATCTCGCGAACCCAACGTACGATTTGCATGGTTAAGGTGTCAATTGACGCGTATTGACATTTATGTGATTCTTTGAAGTTTTTACAAAATTTCTACGAGCCGTTTTTTAATTTTTTAAAAAAAAAAGTGCAAAAAATTGGGGTTTTTTTCCAAAAACAGTAAATTTTTAACCTTATTTTCAAATCCAAGTAATCAATGTTTATAAAATTTATATACTCCAAACAATGTTTATAAAAACATCATCAAAAGTTATTCTCATGATTACGTAAAAAATCAAATTAAAAATAAAAAATCATTAAAAATCAACATGATTTTCAAGGTCATTTTTATCATTCGCTATATCTCACAAACCAGATATAATATTTGCATCATTCTGGTGTCAGTTGACTTTTATTAATATCTTCGACAATTATATTTATAAAAATTCGCTTCAGCCGTTTTTTAATTTAATAGAAGAAAATATGAAAAATTATGGTTTTTAAATAAAAAAATATTTTTTTAACTTGATTTACACAGTACAGTGATGCCAGTTTATAAAATTTATACATTCTTATCAGTTTTTGAAGAGAAACAAGCAAAATTTTCTTCCATGAATATGAAAAAAATTAAATTAAAAATAAAAAATCATTCAAAGTTATTATGTATAGAGGGTTCATACGAATGATATTACTTTATATTTTTTATTCTAAATAAATTGTTGTGAATTCAATCAGTTTTAAAATATGTGCATAATTTGGGCAGAGTTTTAATAGTTTTTATATCTTTTAATTAAAAAAAACTGCTTAAATTTTGAAAACCAACAAAATTTCAATCAAATTTGCTTTTGCGGTATCAACGTTTAGAATGGTAAAATGTTTTGTAGTCAACACTTTGCATGATCACATGCTTTGAAAAGCTTTCATCGAATAAAAAATTGTAGTTTTTTGTAGATTCATTCTTTAGTAATCGTAAGATTTCAATAACCATCATCATTTGTAATGCATTTTACTTTTTACATGCAATTGAACCTATTTTTGACTGCATATACAAAAATTTTCAAGACCAAAAAGGCCCCCACCGATTGATCCGCGTGAATATTCAATCTGTCCTCAACGACCAAAAACCTTACGTAATCAATGGACCCTCGCGTGGACGATACGATTCATATTAACTCATTCCTGTTACTGCTATGAATACCTCTCATTTTTATTACTTAAAGTAGTAGTCTTTTCAAAATTATTATTGTGTTTAATGTTGTTGATGTTTATGTAGATATTACTGGGAAGTTCACCGTGTGGACCTCAAGGGTCGCACCTCGCGGCTTGTTTATTTTTGCATTTGTATATATTTTACTGTCCATTTGCGCATTTGCGAGAGTTTGGTGAGTGACAAGAATGAAGGAACTTCTTTTCACAATAATACGCAATCAGAAATTTGTTTCTATTTTCAATACTTAGTTTGCTATACGCTCTTTGATTGTTTATTCGGATGCTTTCACTTTAATGTGACCAATGTGTTAGTATTTAAAAATAGTTTAAGTTTTTTTTTCTTCAATACATGTGACTGTTGTTTTCATATTCATGTTCAAATAATTACGATACACTTTGTAAGACAGTGATTTCATCGACATTTTGAGCATTTTCACCGTCGTTAGGAAGTGAAAATCTTCAAAAGATACCAATTTGCTTTTGCTTCT